>VXAA01004384.1:633612-665835 GCA_013399115.1 Anseranas semipalmata
TTTTTTTTTTCCCTAAAGGCTACTACTGTAGGCCTGGGTTTTTACTGTTATCCATTTTAACACTTAATGTAATGCTTCTGTTTTAGATCCTTGCCAAAATGGAGCTTCATGTGTGGATGGGATAAACTCTTTCTCGTGCATCTGCCTACCTGGATTTCATGGAGATAAATGTCAAACAGATACCAACGAATGTCTGAGTGAACCATGCAGGAATGGAGGCACATGCACCCACTATGTCAACAGCTATACGTGCAAGTGTCCGCCTGGGTTTGAGGGAACCAACTGTGAGCACAACATCGATGAATGCACTGAGAGGTGAGATAACTTCACTGTACTGCTGTGCTAGGGAGCCACAAAATGTGTGCTTGTGGCTTGAAGTCAGTCCTACTCAGAATCACTTTTTAAAGATGAGGATCTGCTTTCCTGCCTTTTGTCATTGAGACATACTTGTGATGCATGCAGGGAAAACTTGCTTACCTTGTGCAGGATAACAGTTGAAAGATAGCTGCCTGGCAAAGTTGGTCTTCTGTTTGCAAGACTTGTTAGAAGCTTAGTTCCATTGTAAGAGGAATATGACAGTGTTTAACAAATGTTAAGACAGTAACAGATGCTATCTTAATAAAAACATAAAAAAATCTGTATTTTGGTAAGAGCATCGTCATACAGGGAGGGAAATGAATTGATTGGTTATGAACAATTACTGTGTTGAGAAATACAAAAACTGCAAAAATGGAAGCAATGGCCAACTCTCAGAAAAGCAAGAAAGTTAAATTAGCCCTGAGTTAAGTGCAAATAAAGGAAGCCAAAAAGTAGGAAAAGCTATGAAGAGGCAACCAGGAGGAGCAGTAAATCCACAAATTTTGTGCTGGAAAGGTTTAATCGCAGAGAAACCTTTTAATGCTCACAAATTGGATGTGGGTTAGCAGTGTTGAGATTAAAAACAGAGGTCATTTTAAGGGGAGGTAGGGAACAGAGTTAAAATGCTCAACAGCTTGTCCTTATATAGTTGGTTCACTTGGTACTCTTTAAAAACTCCTTGAGGGTTAACTCTATGTGTATCCATCATGTTTCTGCATGTTTATTTTAAGCTTCATTGGGATTGATGTAAGTAACTTTAGATTCTCAGATGGAAACAATTTCTAATACAGCTTGAAATGATTTAAAAAAAAAAAAAAGAAAAACCCTTCTGTTCCAGTCTAGTTACAAGAAATAAATAAGGTGCCTAAATGTAAAGCTCTTGCTATTCTCATGCATTTTCTGAACACACAAAAAAAATCTTTCTTATCTTTTATAAAATTGCAGTTGTGGGGGAGGAAGTATTTTAACATCTTAAGAACGGGATTGTGTCACTGATGAGGGTGTGTTTAATTTGCACAACAGTTGTTTAATCAAGTGAAGTATGTTGGGTGTTTTAGCAGAACGCCTGCTTCTTCCTTGAGGTTCATCCTGGTTGTTTTCCTTATCAGTCAGGATAGAAACCAGTCTTGCAGGTAGAAATGAAGCATGTAGCAATCTTTACACGGTCTGCCAAGCTAAACCAGTCACACCTTCTCAACCAAAATTTACTGAGCTATACTTAAGAGCGTGATGATGGTTGGTTAATTTGAATTTGGTTCAAGTGATTCTTCCTTGTCTTGTGTGAGAACCCCTATGAGAGGGCGCCATCTTGTTTTTGGAGATGGGTGCCTGATGTCAGTGAAATGTGCCAAAAGGTTTACAGTTCCTCTGTTGTCTTTTCCATGTTCTGTCATGAATGTTAAAGGCAGCTTTTGCTTCTTGTAAAATGGAATTCAGCCCACAAGGCAGAAGAACAGCTCTGATAAATAGGTTGGTGTTGACGTCTCTAACTTAATTACAGTCAGAATTTAGATAATTAAAACTTGCACTGAAAGTTCAAGGAGATGAATCAGTCACTTCTCTCATGGAAAGTACCCTTTGACAGTGCACAAGGCAGATAACAGACAGGAATTCATTTTGTGCACTTTATCAAGATGATTATCTTGAGTGTGATCTCGGGTTATTTTTGGAGGAGCAGGAGTTTCCTGGCAGGCATTTCTTTAGAAGAAAAAACTGTAAGGAGTTAATTTTGCATGAGGCTTTACTTCTCCTAATTTTCCCAGTAACTTCTCTGTAGGACATGTACTCTGGCAGAATTTCTTATGATCAGAAGGTTGGGGGGGAATAATTCCTTTGATCTGAATTCTGCAAGGGCATATGTGAGTAGTTTTACAAATCAAGGACTTAAGTAAGGTTCTCATGAGAAGAGGAGGGAGGGATTTAGCAGTACCAATACTTTCACATAAATTCAGTGAAGAAAATGCTTGCGTTTTGCATGCTATGAACTTTTTCCTTGAGAAAACATACCTTTGACTCCTTTGAAGTTTAAAAAAAAAAAAAGGCAGATTTTGTTTCTCATAATTTGTAATGAAATTAGAATTTGTAATAAAATTTGTGTACAGTTTATCAGTTTGAGCAAACTATGTGATACAGTACTGTTTGTGGCAACACTGAAGCTGGGAAGATTTCTTTAAATGAGAAGTTAACTCTATCACTAATGACTCATTGAAACCCTGGTTTACTTTCTTTACCCATCATGGTGAAAGACAGTAAACTGGAGTCCCACCGAATTAATCTTATCTGGTTTGTTTCTTTAGTTGGAGCTTACTAGTGCACAGATGATCCTGTAATCTGGTTTTCTGTCTCATTTCAGTTACGTTTACATGCTGTTTTTGGCTATGAGTTAATTGTTTTTTGCCTCATCTTACCTTTGCTCTCACTCTTGCAGCTCCTGTTTCAATGGAGGCACCTGTATGGATGGGATCAATTCCTTCACCTGCCAGTGTCCAGTGGGATTTACAGGACCCTTCTGCCTCATGGAAATTAATGAGTGTGATTCACATCCTTGCTTGAACAAAGGGTCTTGCGTGGACAGCCTAGGCACATACCGATGTATATGTCCTTTGGGTTACACTGGGAAGAACTGTCAGGTGGGTGATATTTTGTTGCCTGTTCTGTACAGGCAACTAACTGTTGTTTGAACTGTTCAACAGCAGAAGTTACTGGTTAGATGTGAGGTACCGAACATGGCAAGTGCTTTTATTTCATCAGTTACGGTAAGAAGTAGTTGGCCTGTTACCCTAGGGAAAACTTAGTCCAGAGCCTCTCTGTAACAGAGCAGGTGCCCCTGTTCAAAACTCTGGAAATCCAAAAGTATCTGCTTGTAAGGAGGAGAAAAATGCTTGTTTATTTTTGACGACCGGTGTCACTGGAACTCTCTAGATGAGTGGTGTTTGTTTTTTTTTTTCTTTTTAAAAGGAAAAACAGCTTTTAGTTTTGAAAATGCTTCATTTCATGTGAAGCATAAAATTGTCCTGATTTAAGACAGAATAATGTGTTTAAAGAAAAAAAAGCTACCACTTAAATGGAAGAATATCAGTCTAATTAGCAGGATGTTGATTTAACTGCTCTCTTTTGTACAAAGTGGTGTAGTTCTTCCAGGTTAACTGTAGAATTATTTATTTATTTCTCCCCACATAAAAAGTCAGCAAAAGTTTTGGGGCAGTAACTGTAAGGGTTGTACTGTTCACAACTTCAGTAAAAAGTTCTAGCCTTACTTGCATGCTTAAGTTCAGGCGATTTAGTTTTCCACAGTGAGCATAGGAGCTGCAAACCGATACTGTATATGACTGACTAGTACCTATTAAAGACTTATGCGAATTTGACTGTTTGCCAGAAATACAAATAAATGGCAAGAGATGAGTTACAGATTAAATGGGAAAATGGTACCTTGACAATGTTCCAGTTTCCTTTTTAGAATTAAAACATCTCATTTCGGCCACAGTGCTCAGTTCTAAGTATAGCAATACTTGAATTTAAGTTGTGAAACTTGGCATATCACAGTGGAAGCACAGTGCAGATTTCATTTTTCAAATTAGAATTATTTCTTTTCCTGTGCCTATCAAAATAGCAAGAATGATTTTAGACTCTCTCTCGTTTTGGAACAGCAAACACTATAATGGCTTTCTTCATAAGAAGTCTGAGTGCTGCTGCCATTTAAAAACAAAACAATAAAACAGTGAATATCTGAAACTACTGGAAAGCACTAAAATTTTGCAAGGATTTTGAAATTGTCTTTCGTGCTAATATGTCTTTGTAACACAGTGGGTGTTAGAAGCATTTTAGTGGCGGTGGGGGAGGTACATTTCCAGAAGCACATTGCTAGACAGTAAATTGTCAGGTCTGCTTCTAAGTATTGCTAATGGAGGAAGTGAATGCAAAGTAATGAAGTGATATAAAAAAGCAACCCCTCTGCTGCCCTAATTATGCATTCTGGGCACACCACTTAAACCTCATTGGGAGAATTAGTATTGAGAGGGATTGTAAAGTACTGTGGAGTTTAGTAGTTCCTCTTCTGGTATGTGTGCTTTGTTATTACTTGAGGAAAGGATTAATGTTCCTGTCCCCAAATTAAATGTGGATTCTCAGAAAGTCTATTTGCTTTACATTCAGAGAAGCTTGATCATATTGTATTACTCATTTTGTACAAGAAAGCTGAACTTTCTAAACTTAAATGTACTACTGAAAGCTGTATTGGAGAGAGTTATAGATAACAGCTACAGTGTAGTTCTTGTCTTAGGGGAAAATTGGCTTGACCTAATTAGCAAAGCTAAATACACAGAACAAAATCAGACAATGATTCATAAGTTATGGAATTTGCATGTAAAATAGTCAGCTACTCATTACAAATGCAGAAGCAAGAGCCTTGGTGTTTTTCTTCTTCACACTCAAATGCACGTGATAAAACTGAATTCCAAGTTTCTTTTTGGTTGCCTGTGAAAGCACAGATTTTTCTCCCTTAGTCTTTGTGGGAGACAGTTTGCATCTGAAAAGCAGAACGTTCTACAACTGAAATTGCATTTTGCAGCCAAAATTCAGTACTACTCACTTTAAAAACCTCATCCTTCCCTCAAGTCAACTTGAAATCAATCAAATAACTGTACTACTTTGAAGACTAAGTGCTCAAAAAGGAAATGATGGTTAGTGGCTGGTTTATATTAGGTCAGACAGTTATTGCGAGTCCTCACTCCACTTTCACATGCCGATTTACTAAGAATTTCAGTCTCTGTTTGGATACTGTTTGTTTTCATATATGAAATCAAGAAGAGCAGTATACTCTGACCCATCTTCAGTTCATAAAACAGTTCTGGGGTTTCAGCTGAATCTCAGAAGACAGACAAATTCAGAGAGAGCGTACTAGAGTAAATGGAACCAAAAGCAGGTGTGGTGAGCTAATGACGTAAAGGAAAAGCAAAGAGCAAAATGTGGAACACATCTGTTATCCTCAAAAGAAACAGTGAAGATGGAGGAAGCTTGGGAGAAGAAAAGGTACCTGTTACTGTTGATAGCTGGAAGCTTCCTACTAAAGTAGAAACGGAAGCCTAGTTTGAGATGAAACTGAATTTTCTCAAACGCAGCCAGCCAAAGCTCTGCAGCCAGCCATCTCTGCATAGCAAGGTGTGAGGATCATCTTACTGATGAAATTATGCTGCCATCTGGGGTTTACTTTCCTGTACGTTTGCTCTTTCCTAGGCATACAAGCTCTTGAGATTGCCAGTGAAGCGCTTAGCTTAGACTTGGGACTTTACTGTCCCTTTCTTTCCAGTACTATGTGGAACCAGTTTTACAGAGCATCATTTCTTTGCCTCTTGAACTCTATACTCTGAATAGCGTTCCCTACTGCTCTTGCCATATATCATGTTGTGCTTTTTACTCTCCAGACACCTGTGGATCTATGCAGCAAGTCTCCCTGTAAGAACAAAGGCACATGTCTCCAAAGTGGAGCGCAGACTCGCTGCGTCTGCCCTTCTGGCTGGACTGGCGCTTACTGCGATGTGCCCAATGTCTCCTGTCAAGTGGCAGCTTCACAAAGGGGTAAATAAGTATCTTCTGTGCTTTAACTAAAAGAATTTCCCAGGGCATCATTAATCCATGCCTCCTTTCCTCATACACCTGTGGACACAGCATGCATTGGAAAGCTCAGAGAGCTTCACCTCTAGGAGGTCGGTCACAGTCACTTACAAGCTCGCAGAGAGTTTTCTAGCTTAGATTGGTAGTCAAGGCTTTCTTGGTTCTCCCAGACATACAATCCTAGTTTCTACCATAAAAATGTTATAAAAGAGGAATTGAAAAATTTTCCAATCTGTTTCAGTAATACTATTTTACATGGATTGCCTTTTTGGAAAATGTTGGCTGTTTATATCTTTCTACTGAATCCCAAGCAAGTCAGGTTTAAGACACGCCGTCCTTGTATGTGAAAGGCATCTTGTAACTCCTTATCTTTTAAAGTATTTTCTCGGAGAATACTGGCTACTAAGTGCCCACTTTAGCTATAGCTAAGACTGTTGTCCGTCCCCACCCCCCCCAAGTGATAATTTCCTACTTCAGATGTTGCATATGTAAAAGATATAAGTAAATTTCTTCCTGGAGGGTGGGTTGGAGTCCAGGCTCATGCACAGTGTCATGGAATTTTTCAGTCAAGGAAATCCAAATAAGCAGATACAGTGTCAAAGGAGCAAGATGTCAAGCTCCAACACCTTTTGCAGACATTCTAGGTACATTGAACCTTTGTTCTGCGATAGTAATACTTTAGAGATGTGTATTCACCTGCCAGTGGTAAAATAATGCAGCAATGCTTGTGTTGATACTGATGATTGATCCAAACGGGACAGAGCAGTCACTTCATTCAGAAGCCGGTTGTAGCTCTGACTCATTGTGATTTAAAGAGTAACTCTTCAATTTTTTTACTTTCACATTTTCAGTTAATTGGGTCTCGGCCATGTTCATTCCTGGCTGAGCTACCAATGCTGATGGCAAGTGTGTTTCACGTGTTTGCTCACTTTATTTAACTTTGTTTCAGGAGTCAGTGTAGATCAGTTGTGCCAGCACTCTGGTCGTTGCCTCAATGTCGGAAACACGCACCGCTGTCAGTGCCGTGTGGGTTACACTGGCAGCTACTGTGAGGAGCAGCTGAATGAATGCGACTCCAGCCCATGCCAGAATGGTGCTACCTGCCGGGATCACCTGGGTGGATACCAGTGCGAGGTAATGCACAGTGGTTCAGTAGGAAGTGGCCTTAATATTTAGAGCATTGTAATGCAAAGGCATTGAAAGAAATCAGAAACACATGCAAGTGCTAGAATAGATTCAAAGAGGGGATAAAAGCAACCTACACCTGGAAATAATTTTAATTTAGCTGTGGCAGAAGCAGTGCTCCTGCAAGATTTTTTTTTTTTTTTTAAACTAAACAGGAGATGTGTTTTTAAGGAGGTATAGTTGATAGGCATTTGAGCTCCTTGCTTCCTCAGAGGCAGAGTTCTTATCTTGAAAGGTTTTTTGCCTGAGATGTGGCTTATATTAAAATATATTTAGAATCCATTAAAGGAATGTTGTATTCACCCTAGTGGGCGGGCAAAGTATCCCTTGCCTTTCAGGGTGGGGGATGCCATCCACTGCCTTCTGAGTCCTACAGCTGGTGCAGATAGTACTGTAGACCATGAGATTATGGTGTATCGACCATCCTAAGCTTTGGAAAATGTTAAACACCTTGGAAGAACACGTCCAGAAGGCATGGATGGAAGGATGGATCTTATGTAAACCTTAAGTCAAAACTTCCAAGCCAATCTCAGTGCCAAGAATTTTCAGGATTTGATTGCTGTATTTTACAGAAATAAAGTCACTCAAATTCAGACATGCATTGTGCTGTTGAGTAGTCACGTGGTCAAGTTGTATGCTTAAGCTGTCTGTCTGTGCAGCCCTTGAAATCACTTGCAATTGTACAGCTACAAAGGAAGTTATAATCTATCCCTTTGAGGATTCACTTTGTCTGTATTAGCCTTTCTCAGATGTCTGCTGATGTATCTGTTATGAAAAGATTATTGACACTTATTTTTATACTGGTAGTGTGTGCCTGGATACCAGGGTGTCAACTGTGAATACGAAGTGGATGAGTGCCAGTTTCAGCCCTGCCAGAATGGAGGAACGTGTATAGACCTCGTCAACCATTTCATGTGCTCCTGTCCACCAGGCACTCGGGGTATGAAACTCAGCAACTAAGTGAATGTTACAAGAATGAATTTTCCTTTCTGAATGGTTTCCTGACACAGTCTAAAGGGAATGCATTATTTTCTTTGAAGAATGTTCCCAAAGTGCACTGAATCCCTTGAGATACATATTTTCCCTTTAAAAATAAATATGTAAATCTGTTAGGCTATGGGATCAGTCTTTCAGAGCTTTTTTTTCCCCCTTTCTTTTAAAGGAATAGGTCACAACAGTGTCCTCTGAGAATAGATGATGCCTCTTTGGCAATGGGGATGGCCTAGATTGTCATTAAGGTCTCTTCCAACCCTATCTGTTTAGTTTCAGTAAATCCAAGGTTTCTTTTTAGCTAAGATGCTATGAAATATACAGAAAACTTGCTTAGTTTTTCCATAATTTCCAGTGCCCTCGTTTAAATTTTGGCCCTGCATTGTCCCCTCTCGGAGCCTTTTTTGAAAAAGGTTTAATGCCTGTAGGGTAGTTTAAACTCTTTGAGTTTAGCTCTTTTAATAAATTTGAGCTCTTTTAATAAAAGCTCTTTAAAAAAAAAAAATCAGCTACATGATGGTAGTGTTCAGCAAGTATGATTCCACAGCTTGTTCAATATCATGTTTCTTGAAACCTAACTTTACATTTCTCTGTTATATCTGACCTGATGGCCCTGCCTTCTACTGTTGAAAATATTAAGGACTGCAGAGAGAGCACATTTTTACTCATCAGCAAATGCTTTCTCTTTTGATTTTTATCCTCACCTCTTATTTCTCAAATCAGTTAGATTTCATGTTCCTCTGAATTTACTTTTTATTTCAGAAGTATGTCACCTCAATGTAGGCAAAATCTCCAGATGCATGTTAGATAGGGTATGAACCAAGAATTTAGTTCTAAGCAAACTTACGATCTAAAATATTTGCCTCCTACACATGGATATTACCAGTTCATTCAGTTTAGTGTGGCTGTCAGCACATCTCCCCACTCTGGATAAGTGTTTATTTCATTGCAAAACATTATGTTTAACAATTCTTCGTGTATTGTTCTTAATTTGGTCCTCCAGTTTAAAGGAAAAAACAAAGTTGTTTCTTATATCCCTCCATCAAAGTATGTATTTATGTGCTAATTTCTGTTGCCAGAACTTGTGATGTACTAAAGCACCCCTCCACCTTTGAAAGATTCTGCAGGGTTCTGAATATGCTTCTTTTAATTCCTCAGTCATTACATGTTGAGATGAATTACTTTTTGGAAGTGACTTGTTTTGGTTTGTTTCTTTAATGAAAGGAACTAGAAAAGATTGGTATCGTTACTTATGATATCAAGACCTAGCTTTTGTCCCTGGTCTAGTTTGAAATGGATGCTTTACTGATGCCTGTGTAAGCATCTTCCATATGCAGGTCAATGGCTGTACTAGGTCTGGCTGGGATGGAGTTGACTTTCCCCACAGCAGCCCATATAGTGCTGTGCTCTGCACTTGTAGCTAGAACAACGCTGGTATCACACCAATGTTTTGGCTATTGCTGAGCAGTGCTGGCACAGCATTAGGACTCTCTCCAACACCTCCCTCTCCTCCCCCAAGCCAGTAGAATGGGGGTGGGCAAGAGGTGGGGAGGGGACATGGCCAGGGCAGCTGACCTAAACTGACCAAAGGGATATTCCATACCATATGATGTCACACCTGGCAATAAAAGCTGGGAGAGGCGAAGGAGGGGGGGCTCTCATTATGAAAACATCTGTTTTCCTGAACAACTGCTACATGTATTGAGGCCCTACTTCCCAAGACGTGGCTGAACATCATTTGCTGATGGGAAGTGTAGAGAATTATTGTTTTCTCTCTTTGCATCTGTGTGGCCTTTGCTTGTTTTTTTTCTCCTCTTTCCCTTTAATTAAATTATCCTTATCTCAACCTGTGAGCCTCTTTTTTTTTTTTTTTCCTCATCATATTCTCCCCACCACTTCCTTTGAGGAGAGGGAGTGAGAGAGCAGTGTGGTGGAGTTTATTTGGCCATCAGTGTGAAACCACCGCAAAGGCTTTACTTGCTCAGGATGAATCAACCATGTTAACAGACAAAAGTCTTTGCTCAACTTACCCTCTGTTCCCTTTTATCGTTATACTGTGTGGCTAAGGCTGAACCAGGACCAGACATTTTCTCTTGAAAGGGAACCCCATAGGGACAGGGAGAAGCTGCCATCACTAGCAGTGTCGAGAGTTTACTGTTGGTCCCCAGAAATCAAACTGCAGAAATAGCATGCTGGCCAGGAATCTGTGTTTTATCACAGTTGCTTTTCTGTTGGTTTGTTGCTTGTTTTAATGATGTTGCTACAGATGCTCTCTGCTGAGTGTCAGGGTTGCCGCCAAGTTAAATGAATGGTGGGAAGCTTACAGCCTTGCAAGGGACAGCACAGGGCTCTCTGGCTATGTTCAGTCACAGGGCTAAATTGAGTGTATCTTTTTTTGTTTTGTTTTTGTGTTTTTAATTATGCCCTTAAATTAAGTCAAGCATGAAAGCTGCTAAATACCAGTATGACATATTATTGAGAACAGACTGGATCTAAAACACATGCTTCCTAGGCCAGATCTGAGGCTCACTGACTGCACTGGGTATCGGTTGCGTTAAGCTGGGATCTTTACCTGTTTATATCTAGGACTGTGCTTCATGTAGTCTTAAAACTTGATGAACACCATAGGAAATGAGGCCATGACTCCGTATCCTCAAATTGCCTCTTTTACTGTTTTGACAGGTCGCTTCTGTGAGGAGAACATGGATGACTGTATTTCAGACTCGGGAGTACCCCGCTGCTTTAATGGAGGACAGTGCATTGACCAGATCGGGGGCTATAGCTGTGTTTGTCTCCCAGGCTTTGCAGGCGAGCGATGTGAGGGGGATATCAATGAATGCCTGTCTAATCCTTGTAACCCTCGTGGAAGTCTGGATTGTGTTCAGTTGATAAATGATTATACATGCATCTGTCGTAGTGCTTTTACTGGTGAGTATTCGTAAACACGCTTCCAGTTTCAGAGTGATATCTTGAAAAATGGTCATTCTTTCCCTTTCTGGCAGTCGTGTTATCTAGTCGCTTCCCTTTACAATATCTGGTTGTTTCCTTACACCATGTCTCATTTTTTTTAAACACTTTTTTTAGGAAAAAAAAAAAATCTAAGAAATTGGGCTTCCAGAGTTGTCTCAGACTAAAGAATCTCCTGAGACACTTGGCTGCCAGGATTTTGTCTTCTGTGATACTTTTCTCTCCTTCATAATTTCACATTTCTAATAGTGGAAGTGTAACTGTTCATGTTCATTCAAATATGAATTTTCTGTATAAATCAGTGTTATAGTATCCATAACTAGCTTTTGGCCTCCTTTTATAACCCTCACTCCCTTTCTTCCTTATATTGGTGGTGTGGTCAGGATGGAATACTCTATGAACAGACAGACTGTACATTCCTTGCTTATGTATGTGATCCTTCCACAATCTAACTTTGAATCACAGCTTTGCAAAAAAATTCACACAACACAGACTTATGTCTAGCTCTCCCTAGACCTCTTCTTTGTCAGTATTACTGCTATTCTGCTTTCTGCCTCCCGCTGGGCGTAAGTTTGAGCTAATAGTCTCCAGATGTGTCTTAACTTTCAGCTTTCCAGTTTGCATGTCAGTTTAACTTCCTATGTATTCAGTTTTTCTCCATTAAAACCCTTCACTTTCCCTGCTTACCAGTGACCTTATCTGCATGCTTTACCAGTAGTTTTACTGCTTTTTTCTTAAAAAAGAAAAAAAAAAAAGATGCTGAGATTTTCCAGTAAATTTATGATTGTCAAATGTGAAGAAATCACAAGAACATACATTTAAAGAGTTCATGCAGTAGTTTTTGAATGCACTACACAGACTGACACAAGAAGTTCTTAAAAGAATGACATATGATGGAATTGGAGCCAGGACAGTTAGTAGGACACTGGTGTGGGATATTAGCCTAACAGACAGGCTTAAATACAAACCTTTCTTTTAGGATTTATGCCTCATGTCGCTTCTGGCTCTTATGGAAGGATTGCTGGAACTTGCAGCGTGGGGAGTGCAGACCTGCAGCTCTTTAGAAGGAGCAGGGAGAGCTGCTGTGTCTCAGACATGAAATCTGTCTGGAAATGTTAGGCACAGAGGGGGAGCATGCCTCTTCCTCTAGCTGTTTGTCTTCTGCACATTCCACGTTGACCCTTCTGCCTGGGAGGAGACGGGGGTAGCTTTGCTGTGGTTTGTGACTGGTAGGATGCCAGGATTCTGTGGGCCATCCTGCCCTGTCTGCTCCTGTCTGTAAGCAGTCAGCCTTGGCTGCATATGTGTGGAGACTTCTATTAATATTTTCCTGGGGGGTCCCAGTCATGCTTAGGTCATCCTCATCTTTTTAAATGCTGGCGCCAGAGTTTGTCTCTGGGTGCTGCTGCAAATACTAGTTGGTGCAGTAAGACCTCTCTGTCTAGCCGACAAGTGTAAGGAGGCTCTGCTTGCTCATCCTATTCGCTTATATTGCATCTGGTCCTGAGGCATAATTTTCTCCCAGGAAATCAGGTGCACAAGTAGGATGATCTGTCAGGTATTCAGGATTCCTTGTCTGGTTCAAGATTGGGCACCTATGTTATTTCCAGTGCTGGTTGGCACTGAAGATGTTCTTCACATCTGTTTGTCCTTGACAGATGCTGAGGGTTGTTCACTCATGGTTAGAGAGCAATTTGCATTTGGATTCATGAAGCATCTCCCCCAAAATAAAGAAGTCTTAGGAACCCTCAGTTTCTTCAGTCTCTGTGCCTGGATGACCTAAGGGTGACAGCAGTAAATTGTGTCCTTGTGCTGTGCCACACGTGTTCTTGAGGAGGCAGACAAGGTGGGCTGTCTCCAGGTAACCCGTGTGGATTTTGGAGTTGTGCCTTCTTTGGCTGCTACTTAGCATATGTTATCTGAAGAGGTGTACTTCACCTGTTCCAAGGAGAAAGCTTCACTGGAGTGTTTGACTCGTTGGCTATTAGTGTTTTGCTTTGTGATGGCTTTATGATGTGCATACATACATTGCTCTTTTCTCCCCATGTGTCTACATCTCAGGTCGTCACTGTGAGAGTGTCATAGATGTGTGTCCTCGGAAGCCTTGTCAGAACGGAGGTACCTGTGCTGTTGCCAGCAATATGCCGGATGGGTTCATCTGCCAGTGTCCTCCGGTAAGCGCCGTATCCTGAAACAGAATTGCCTGTCTCATCTGTAGTGTTCTCTGGCTACAGTCATGTTAGTTTCACTGGACCAGTGTTGGTTACGGTCCTTTTCTGTAATTGCAATTGTGTCCTTGGGCACTCTGTACCCACATCCCAACTAATCTACTTAACTGGGAAACCCAGGGGTTCCAGGTACCCTAGGAGAATGATGCTGCCTATTGTTACCCCAAACAGCTCTGCTGTTGAGGAAGCATAGCTGGCTTTTCTGCCAAAGCTAACATTACATTTCGACAGTTTTTTTTTTTTTTTTGCTATCCTTTGTTCTCTGTGTTTACTGCAAGATTCTCCTTGTTCACAGCTCTTCTAAGTCCATTCAAAAATGTAATAGAGTTTTGTACGTTCCTAGCTTATTCCTGAAGCTAGATCCAGAAAATCATGGCATGCTCTGTGATAAGGCTAAGGGAATAACTGGGGAGAAAGGGTTTGCATGGGAGACCTTGTGTCTGGCCCTCAGAATGCTGAAGAATAAGTTTTGAGCCTGGTTATTTTGCCTTTTTCCCCTAGGGCTACTCTGGGGCAAAATGTGAGTTCAGCAGCCACAGTACTTGTGGGCAAGTGAAATGCAAGAAGGGCGAGCAGTGCATCCAGACATCATCTGGTCCACGGTGCTACTGCCCCAAGCTGTCTGTGGGAGAGGAATGTCAGACAAACACGGGCTGTGCCAGTGCCCCCTGCCAGAATGGTGGAAGCTGCCACCCTCGTTCTCAGCCTCCATACTATTATTGTCAGTGTCCTGATCACGCCCAGGGCAGCCAGTGTGAGCAGCTCATACATCCCAGCCAAGAGCCTCTAGGATGTTTGGATTCCCAGTGTGCGGAAAAAGCAAAAGATGGCTATTGTGATGAAGACTGTAACACTCATGCCTGCCAGTGGGATGGAGGCGACTGTTCCCTGACAATGGAAGATCCTTGGGCCAACTGCTCCTCTTCATTGCGCTGCTGGATGCTTTTCAATGGGCAGTGTGACGAGTTCTGCAACACACCCGAGTGTCTGTTTGACAACTTTGAATGTCAGCAAAATAGCAAAACATGCAAGTAAGGCTTAATCCTGAGAACGGTTTCTCTGTGTCACTAATAAATCTCCTGCTAGTGCTTTCAACAGTGGGTATTCTTCATACCCGCTGTTGCAGTCTCTTCCTTTGTTTCTGTTGCTGGTTCATACTTTGCTAAAAATTTGGATCGAGGAGTTTCTGCTTTTACATTACTTTTCATCTCTTTTTGGAAACTTCTGGAATTTGTATGTTATAAACTAAGTTGATAGGCTGAGCAATGGTGATGTGGTCACCTGCTTGATGGATGTGTTGCCCTTTCTGTGAAAACGTAAAAAGGGGGCATTTTGCCTCGTACTAGATTCTAGTAGTGCCGCCTCCTGTCCTGAACTCCGCTCCATACCTGCAACACTTGTGTTTTTGTTCCAGCTGTTGACTACACCTGACTGTGTTTTCCTGCTTGTTTTCATGGTGCTTCTTTCTCTTCAGTTACTTATGATAAATGCTACAGCAGATGATTTTCTCTTGGTGAGGCAGGAGGTGCTGTAGCTTTTTCTTAGTAAACAGAATAAGCAGTTCTCTTCACTGGTACCAGAAATCAACCACGTGTTCTCAGGGTGTTCTGTGCTCCCTTTTTCCACCCTGCCACCCTTATCCTGGGGTTACGTCTCTTTGCCTTGTGTCCTAAGCACAATTGTTATTTTAGCTCAACCTCTGTGATTACAAATAGGTGTAAGGCCTTGGCCTCTAGACTGCAGGTACACTATACAGAATGTGTATGTCCCATATGCTGCCTGTAACCCTTTCACTGTTCTAGGTATGACACGTACTGTGCAGATCACTATGCAGATGGCCGCTGTGACCAGGGCTGTAATAGTGAGGAGTGTGGCTGGGACGGTCTTGACTGCGCTGGTGACAAAGCTGAGAAGCTGGCAGAGGGGACCCTCATCATTGTGGTCCTGATGCCCCCTGATGAGCTGCTGGGTGATGTTCGCAGCTTCTTGCGCACTTTGGGAACTCTCCTCCACACCAATCTGAGAATCAAGCTGGACTCCCAGGGAAACCCTATGGTATTCCCGTACTATGGGGAGAAATCGGCAGCACGGAGTCGGCGATCCCTTGTGGTCATTCGCAAGCACAGAGAATTAGAGCAAGAGGTCATTGGGTGAGTGGAAGCCTTTGTGTTCCCCTGGCCTTATTACACTGATAGCTCTTGCTTGTAGGTGTCTGGGGCATTCTGGATCATCTTGGGGCTGTCACCCATCTGTGTTTTTTTATGGGGAAAAGTAAAGTCATTGCAATTGCCAAGTTCAGTGCTGGGGTGGAAATATTAACTTACAAGGCCACAGTTTAAGCTAGTGCTTCAGCAAAAGTTTCTCTTGCTAACTTCTGTGCCCTCTTACTGTGTTTCTGCAGCACCAGGGTGTTCCTGGAGATTGACAACCGTCAGTGTGCGGAGGATTCAGAGCAATGCTTTCAGAACACAGAAGCTGCTGCGGCTCTCTTAGCTGCTCAGGCAATCAAGGGCATGTTGCCTTATCCTTTTGTGTCTGTCCAAAGTAAGTAATTGCGGAGGAAAAACAGCTTGTGCAAGAAGGCAGTCAGTAAACTTGGGCTTGCAAAATGCATGCTCATATTATTGATCATCTTAATATGTCTCACTGCTCAGTGTGGTTTCTGGGAGCTAACATTCATCCACAGTTACAGAAGTATGCATGTGCAATACACTTATTCTGCTCTAAGGGGGCATCTTCTCCCTAGTAAGGCAGGACATAGAAAATTGGAGCCTAGTCATCTTAATACTTGTGGAAACAGTAATCTTTCACACGCTGTAGCAGTGTGTCACACACTGCAGTGATCTTGTCTGTCCTAGAAAACATTCGTGTGCTGTAAGCCATGAATTCAGAGAGAAAGGTGCCATTGGAGAGAAGGTGGGGGGGCATTTCTCAGTCTAGCAGATGTTTTCTCCTCTGGCAATGTGTAATCCCTTTTGATTCTGCTCCCTACTCCATCAGCTGCAACCTTTCTAGATTGGTAATAACACTACTCCTACTTGGGTCATGCTCATATCTTTATGTAGATTATCACTCCACACTGATTCAGGATGGCTCTCTTCAGCCAGCAGGAAGGACTCTTGAGGAAGAAGCAAGATCTTCAGTTCAGCAGCCATGTACTCTAAAAAGTACTTTGAGAAACAAGGTCAAGGGAAGCCAAACAGACATATGATGTATTCTTATAACAATCACAGCAGAGCCTAAAATTCCTCAAGCTTTTGTTCTAAAGGTGTCGCTTCATAGAGACTATATACTCTGTGGGGAAAACCTGAGTGAGAAAAGAAAGTATGTAGATTCAAGATTGTTGCCTCAACTTTGTTAATCTCGTACTTTAATTGGAATTTTTAGGTGAACCCTTGTTACCACCGAAGACCCAGTTGCTTTACCTACTTGCTGTGGCAGCTTTGATCATCCTCTTAATCCTTCTCTTGGGTGTGATGATGGCAAAGCGTAAGCGCAAACATGGTTCACTGTGGCTCCCAGAGGGCTTTATTCTGCGCAGGGATCCTAGTAATCATAAGCGCAGAGAGCCGGTTGGGGAAGATGCAGTTGGACTCAAGTAAGTTTGCATTTAGGCTACTGACCAATGTGTTAATCAGTGTGTTAGAGGATTTTAAGAACATGGTTGATAAATCTTTCATTAAAGACACAACTCCATAGGGAAAACTGCCTTTAAGCTAAAATGTCTATTTCTCTGAATTTAATACATCTGTTTTGGACAGAATAACTTTAACTGTAATCTAATCTCCTGGTTATGTTTGATTTTCTAATGCTGTGAAGTTCAGCAGTTAGGTACTGTTAGTTGCATAATTTCCTCCCGTGTTAGGTGTGACGTTTTTAGGTTGATAGGCATCAGTGAAATTCTAATATATCTACCTCAATCCATTAAAGATATGACTCAGAAATAATGGAAAGTTTCAAAAGACACATCACATTTATGCAGTTTTGACTTTACACTGAATTAACCAAGTTTGCGGTTCAGAATGCATAGCTCGTTATGTAGCTCACACGCTTCTGGGAGCAAGATGTATGCAGTCTGATTTATGCTCTCTGCATTGACTGGGAAGTCAGCATCTCCAAGCATAACTGTGTGACATTTGAGACTGCTTGCTAATCATGGGAGTGTCAGGACCCAGTCCTCCAGTGTCCTGGTCGATAATTTGCAGTTGGAAATTATAGAAGCTCAATGCTATAGTTGTTCAGGTGGGCACCTCTCATCCATATTGTGCCTGTTACCATGCAGCAGCTGCCTCATACTTATTTCAACTTAGATTGTAGTTGTTCCTTTCTAATTTCTTGGCCCCTCTGTTTGCAAGCTACCACACTTGCAACCATCCCATTTTTGTCTCTGCGGGCTGGTATAGGTAGCAGTAGTGTAGTGTCTGGTCAGCCCGTAAAGTGATGTGTTTTCCTTGTTTCTTAGAAATCTTTCAGTCCAGATACCAGAGGGTAACCTGGCAGATTCTGGACCAACTGAACACTGGGCGGGCGATGGTGGACCTCAGCCAAAGAGACCAAAGGTAAGTTGTTCCAAGACTTGAATATTGCCTGCTTACCACTGAAACTGTTTTTATCTAGTGAGGAAAACAGTTGCATTAACTTCCGGAGTATACCCCTTGCCCTAGACCTCCCTTTGCTCAGGGGTTTGTAACATCCAACTAATGATATCTGAGGAGCAAACCCTCAGGTTAATGCTGCCAGTAGAGAAACCAGATAACTTCTGTACCAGTGTCCCCTCCTTACTCAGGCCCTGCTGCACCAAAGGGAGGAGAAGATTAATGGTAGTGTAATGTCGTGCATTTCAGACCTGGTAACATATGGTGGGAGCGTGAAAGTTAAGAATGCCAAGCTGATGTATATGGAGACCTTCATTAGCTTAAAAAAGAGAAAATGAGAATCATAGAATGGTTTGGGTTGGAAGGGACCTATAAAGATCATCTAGTCCAACCCCTCTGGAAGGGCAGAGACATCTTTCACTAGATCAGGAGAACTTTCAGTGACGTTGGCCACATGATGAGCACTTTGAAGCAGCTGCTTATTTCCTTTGCTCAGGCTGAGGATCAAGCCTTGCTCCCAGAAGCTGATGAGCAGATAGATCAGCGCCAGTGGACACAGCAGCACTTGGAGGCAGCGGATGTCTGTGGGAGCACGTCGCTAGCCCTTACGCCACCTCAAGCAGATCAAGAAGTAGATGTTCTGGATGTCAATGTCAGAGGGCCAGGTCAGTACTCTTGAGTGTCCAGTGAGTTCTGCAAGCCAGGCACTGGCCTCCCTTATTTCCAGCTGCTGAGACTGCTACATTTAAAAATGGGGTATACAGGAACACCGGCAGAACTTTTATGGTACTTGATCAAAGCTTCTGTACACTCCAGAAAAGAAAGCTGGAGGGGTTGGATCATGGTCTGCAGCACATAAAATACCACATAAACAGGAGAGAGAGAGTTCACATAACAGGCAGTGGTAGGAACTAACTGAAGTTGTCTGTGATCTCCTTTATGACAATGCATGACTAAAAGGTGTCAGAATGCCAGAATTTTGGAATGCATAGTTGTGCTGGAAGTAACTCCCAACTTCTCCAGCTGGATCACTGCAGAGATTTATGCCAGACTTTGCTGAGGACCCTTAGTAGGGTTTATACCTGAGCTATCTGTTATCTGGGGTGGAAGCAAGGATGGCATCTTCCTGAGTAAGGTGACTTCTGGCAGACAGTATGCCTTGATTAGCAATGTGCGAGTAATTGGTGCTGGAACAGAGCAGCAATGGAGCAAGCTTTTTAATGAGTTCTTTTTAATTCATTGATTTATATCCTCAGCTGCTGGGTTCAATGAGTTGTTGATCATCGTGCCACAACTCTGAACTCACAAACATGCACACACTCTCTTTCTCCCAGTCTCAAACGGCTAGATGCAGTAAAAGCTCTGAAAGCTCTGCTGCTTTTTGTAAGTGTGGCATTAAGGCTGTGTAATCTGGTAAGGGACTGGGTGGGTCATCTGGTAATTGATTCCTGTGTTCCTGAGGAGAGTTGACGAAGAATTTTACCCTGGTCAGAAGAGCTGCAAACATGGTTCTTGTTCATGTGCTGAGAGTTGGTTCTGATGATCTTGCTGTCGTTGCTTTTCATTGGATTTTGTGGGAATGTTTCCATGCGATTTAATGACGACTAGAACCATCTCTCAGTTTCCTTCTGTTGTCTTTTCTGCTCCTTGACCCATTAGCACTCCTAATGCAAAGCACAGGGAAGGAGAGATTTCCGTGTAAGGAGTGCGAGAACGTAAACCATCAGTTTCTGTCAAATCTAAGCTTTTTTAATTTTCCCTATTGAAACTTCTAGTTGTGTGGCTTGGGGTAAAAGCTTTCCAAGTGCAGGCGGTAGTGTTATTCAGTCTTCAGACTGCTTATTTTTGTGTCCACTGAAAGCTTTGTCGAGCAATAGCAGTGGAATAATATGACCTGTGAGTTGTTTTCCTGCCATTCAGATGCAGATGTGGGACTTGAAGCAAGCTGCTGTAAGTTATTCCCCTCTGAAGCATCAAAAGTGAGCAGCTGAGTTGCTTTCAGTGGAAGAAATGGTTTAAAAAGTAAAAGTAGTACTGGAGTAAAGGGTTAGTAAGGAGTGGTAGGATTCCTCAGAGTAGATGTAGACATTCATCTGCCCTGGCCCCCTTCCTCTCCCTTGGCAGGGAAAGGGAAGAAACAGGCAATTCTGAGATGCAGCCACCTCTGTCTCAAGCAGAAGTCCGTGATGGGGGTCCCAGAGGTCCCATCTCCTACAGACTTTGCCAGTGGGTTCTCTACATCTCAGCTTTTGGTATATTGTTGTGTATAGAGTCCTTCAGTTGTATATATCTGGTGGAATTTTAGGCTTTACCATCTTGCTCTAAGTTTTATGTTTACTTAGGGGCTGTCTTCATAAAAGACAGCAAACAAGAGTGTTTTTTTTGTTTGTTTTTAATAAAATAATGCTTTCACCTTTGTCTCTCCATGCTGTTCTTTCTCTGTGTCCCCCAGAGTGTTGAGGACATTCTTTTCAGTGGAGTTATTGTCAGTGTGTAACCAGGGTAATGCAATTATAGGCATAACTGGTACCACCACCTATAATTAAAACTGATTAACTGTCCCTATTATTTGGCCCTCTTTTTCAGTAGCTAAAACTTCAGTGGTTCAGACTGGAATTTTCCATGCTGTGTGTCTGCCTCCAGCTGGATCCTTTTGAGTTCTTTCCCAGCTATTTCAGAGAACAAGCTTGAAGGAGGAAAAAAGGCATTGCACCCCTGACTTTTTCTTAATACTCCAACAAGCACTTAATTGTGACAGTCTAACTGGATGTGTTCTTTTGCTAGCCTCATAAAACTACCCGTGTGTGGCCAACTTACAAAGCTCTGAAAAGAGCTGCACATACCTGAGAGACTTTTTGGACGGTGGCAGCTAATTTTTCGAAGGAATTAATGCACACTGTAACTGTGTCCCCGTACAGCAGCTGAGTGTGATCTGTCCAGGGCAAATGCAGTGGTTGAGTGAGTGCTTTTCTCAGGGCTGTAGTGATAGAGAAAAGGAAGGCTCCTTTCTGTGCTCCATCTCTCTGCTCCTTGTATCAGGGCAGCATGGAGGAGACCACAGCCTGACTTGAATACTAAGAAGTATTCATTTGGGACAGGGAAGCAGAGCCAGCAGCGGGAGGGAGGGAGAAGCACAAAGAGAGGTGTAGCTCTGGACAACAGGCAAGAGGGTCTATAGACATGACTGGATCTTGGAACTGAACCCAGGTCTGTACGTCAACACTTCTCTGCCTTCCAACAAATCCTGAGAAAGTTTGGTGAAAGGGTGTATGTACTCTGATTTTGAGCCACTAGGAGGAGCGTGCATTCTGCTGCTGCCAGCCTGGCTCAGGGAGGCAGATCTATGGCTGCAGTCATGATCTCTGTGGGTTCCTAGCTGTAGAACGATAGATTTCTAGAATTTTATAAAAGTTTTGGAACTGTCCTAAAAAAAAAAAAAAAAGTCAGGAAAGGCTGGTGATCAGAAGTTGGGAATATACCGTTCTAAGTATACCACTTATATTAGGTGGTCATCACCTTGTTTATCTGCACAGAATCCTAATTCTGTGATCACGCTACTGCTTTCTGCAGGGCTCACACACTTCATTTAGTGAAGAGAGTGCACTGTAGAGTGAAAGCAGTGCACGCAGGGAAGCTGTTGACTGTAGGGTCCAAAACGTCCCCTGGTTGTACATGGAATAAATCAGGCAGTTGCTCTGAGAGAGCCTTGAATTTCTGCTAGTAAGCCATGCGAGAGAGCAAAATTTGTGCTCACCTTTGCAGAGCTCCAGTTAGCACAATGTTTCAGTCCTGCTGCCATCTCAGTCCCTCTTACTTCCTAGGTACCCAGGATGTGTGTGTGTGGTAAAGCAGTAAAATTAGTAAGCAAGCATTAGCATTTACAGTTGGAGTCTTTGGCTTTGGGCGCTGAATATGTTGTAAAGTGTACTGAAACTGGAGCACTTGGCACTTGATAGAGTGCTGGAAATTTGTGGAGATGTTTTAAATCTTAATTACATTGCATCAAGGCAGGTATCAAAAAGGGTGAAAAATGAGCAGCATGAGCTAGACTTCTTAGACCATCCTCTGTGATCAGCAGTGTGAGGGGGAGGTTCTTCCAAGGGAGCCAAGTTAAATTAGAGGTTTGGAGGAGCCTTCCTCATCCCAGTGACAACAGAAGGATACTGGCTGGATGGATGACCTTACCCTGAATTCAGCTTCTGTGGATGTCCCATCAGTGTGAAGCCATCACTGGGGACGTGTGGAGAGAGATGAGCCGAGTATCATCTTTGATCTGTCAGGGCACTCAGACTGTGATGAGAATTCCAGGTATTTGTAGCTGTGGGCAGTCTGTACTGCAATGGGGGGGTACATGGGCAACAAGGCGTCATGCATGTGTAGGGTGGTACTGGTGTTTTTTTCTCTGTAAATTGTTTCTTTTCCCCAGGTATGTTATTACAACATCCCATGAATAGTTAAACATTTGAAGTCTTTGATTTTATAGCCCTTGCTTCTCTTTACAAACTTAGCCTGTACGTTTTGAGGAAGCTTTCCACTTCAGCAGCAAACTTGTTTTGTTTCATAATGACACTTATTTGAGAGGTATCTAAGTTCTGTCGAGGTTGCATTTAACTATCAAAGTCCTGCTTGGAAGGAAAACAGGTCATTAACTCTGGGCTTTAAGATAAGAGAACAGGTTTGTGCTGAAGTGACTGGAGGGATTGTCTCTAGCTGTCGGTGGTCAAGGTGAGGCAATGCACTGTGGGAGGGCTTCCTTTGCTGTCACTGTTAGGTTAACGTGATCACACCTCTTCTGTTGCAGATGGATGTACTCCACTTATGTTGGCATCTCTGCGTGTGGGCAGTTCTGATATTAGTGAGGATGATGAGGATGCAGAAGATTCCTCAGCAAATATAATAACAGATTTGATCTATCAAGGTGCCAACCTGCAGGCCCAAACAGACCGCACTGGGGAGATGGCACTGCACTTAGCAGCCCGTTATTCAAGAGCAGATGCTGCGAAACGTTTGCTGGATGCTGGCGCAGATGCTAATGCACGGGACAACATGGGACGGACTCCCCTGCATGCAGCTGTAGCTGCTGATGCCCAGGGTGTCTTTCAGGTACAGCAATTGAAGAACCCTTTTAGAGTATCTGCTCACTGTAATATATGAGCCTTTCCAAGCTGTGCTCTGTTCACTCCCTTCCTTGCTCTCATGCCTTCCACAGTGTGATGGCCAGGTGAAACTGTATTTTAGATCTAGTTTCCTCAGGTATTCTTAGCCTGAAGAACTCAGCATGCATAAATCATATTGCATGTATTTATTAGGTCTGATTGCCTCTATATCAGTCACCTGTTTTCTGGGTCCTTGCATTTCAGTGCTCAGGCTGCTTGTTCAGTTGTTCTTGAGTCTATTTCAAATCCTCGATTTTGCTCTGTAGCATTATTGAAAAAAAAATCTGTCTTCCTGTGTTGTCCAGATCTTGATCCGTAATAGAGTGACAGACTTGGATGCTCGCATGAATGATGGAACAACCCCATTAATTCTGGCTGCACGGCTGGCTGTGGAAGGAATGGTGGCAGAGCTAATTAATTGCCAAGCAGATGTGAACGCCGTAGATGACCACGGTAATGTGGGCGTGACGTACCGGGCTGGGCAAACAGTTGTCGTGGTGCAAGCAAGGAGGGAAGGGCTTCCGCTCTCCCAGAGGATGGGCTGCTCATAAGTTCTGGGACACTAGACTCTCTTGCAGATGTCCTCCCAGCAATAACAGACTGCAGGCTGCTTCAGAGTGGCTTGGTTAGAAAGTCCTGGAAAAGATGCAGGACGACTATGGGGTTGGATATGCTGGGATTTTGTGTACAGCAGACATGGCTCTATGGACATGTTATTCAAAAATAAAAACAAACAACACACACACACACACACACACACACACACAAGTCCTATTGCATCTTGGGAATGTCACATGATAATTTCCAAAGCGTAAACATCGCTTCAGGATGTCTTCACATGCTGTGAACTGTACTGCAGTTGCTTTCTTCCCTCAGTGTACTCTGTCCATCTTGGTTCTTTAAAAGATAGTTGCACACTGGAACAGGCTCCCCAGTGAAGTAGTCACTGCACCAAGCCTGTCTGGATTTAAGAGGCGTTTGGACTGTGCACTTAGTCACATAAAATTTTGGGTAGACCTGTGCAGTGCCAGGAGTTGGACTCGATGATCCTTATGGGTCCCTTCCAACTCGGGATATTCTGTGATTCTATGATAGTTCATCAGCTTGTTACTGAAGTTGCTGGGTTTACCTGCAGGTAAATCTGCTCTTCACTGGGCTGCTGCTGTCAACAATGTGGAAGCAACACTAGTGCTGCTGAAAAATGGAGCCAACAGAGACATGCAGGATAACAAGGTATGGTTTGGGTGTGCTCAGCCTGGCTCTCCTTCCTAACTCAAAGCATCTCATTGCTGTTGGAAGTTAACTAAATTCAGTTTTTCTAAACTGGGTGCTCAGTGCAGGTCTTCCAAACCTGGACTGTGACTGGAATTCTCCCCAGGTGCTGGATGATCTGCATGACTTTTGATTTGGGAGAGCAGTTCTCTTTGGCCATGTCCTGGGCATCAGTGCTATCCTGCTGTTGTTGCAGAAAAGGAATGCAATGCACAGTAGGTGCGTGAGAGCACCAGAGTGGACTGCTGCTGGTGTAAAACAGCTGGATTCTGGTTAGCCAAGAGTCAGATCTGGTGGCACAGCAGCAGCCACGTCCTGTCACATTACCAGGGACACCAATGCAGGGAGGATATGGGGCAGAAACCCCATTGTGTGAGAAAGTCTGCACTGTGCAGGCCTTGTAGCTTTACTGCTGTTAGTTTTTGCTGTATCTTAGACCTTGATTTCTTTCCTCTGTCTAGGGCTTTTTTTTTTTTTTTTTTTGAATCCTTATATGTTGCCCAGTGGATTTTAGAGCTACCAACAAGCTCCAGTTCTTTACTGGGCTGTTTTAGTCCTTTGCACCTTTTCCTTATGGAGTACAATGGGAGAAAGGCACCAGGTGCTTCTACATTTCCTCTAAGGACTCATGTCAGAAGAGTGCTTGATGATTTAGTGTGCATTTATCCCTTCCTGATGGTTTAACCCAGGGTGGGTTGTTCTTGGAGGCAATTAATGAGACACTACATTAGACCATGCTTCCAGTTGCTGTCACACCCATAAGAGCACTAGGTATAAGTTGGTCCTGCCCATAATGAAGCCGCTGAAATACTTCTCTTTGTTTTCAGGAGGAGACACCACTCTTCCTTGCTGCTCGGGAAGGCAGTTTCGAAGCAGCAAAAATCTTGCTGGACCATTTTGCCAATCGAGACATCACGGACCACATGGATCGTCTGCCCCGAGATGTGGCCCAGGACCGGATGCACCACGACATAGTGCAGCTTCTCAACGAGTACAACGTAGCCCACAGCCCTGCTGGGCACCCCGGTGCCATGCTGAACTCTGCCCTCTCCCCAGTCATTTGTGGCCCAAATAGATCCTTTCTCAACCTGAAGCATGCTTCGTTAAGCAAGAAGTCACGAAAACCGAATGCCAAAGGCATCATGCCCACAAACCTCGCCAAAGATGCAAAGAGAAGAAGGAAGAAGTCCCTCAGTGAGAGTAAAGGGCAGTTTTCAGAGAGCTCAGTAACCCTGTCACCAGTTGACTCCCTAGAATCGCCCCATGCTTTTGCATCCGAACCAACATCGTCTCCTGTGATGCCATCGCCAGGGGTGTTGCACTCGTCGCCCAGCTCCCTGCTGACTGCTCCGTCAGTGCAGGCTGCGCACACAATGTCCTTTTCCAACCTCCACGAGATGCAGCCCTTAGGACGTGGATCTGGCACGGTGCTCCCGTCTGTCAGCCAGCTGCTCTCGCAGCACAGAACGACCCCTCCAAACAGTGGGCTTGGCAGGCTCCGGCCAGCCAACGTTTCCACCGAGTGGATGAATCGCATGGAGATGAACGAATCTCAGTACAACGAGATGTTTGGCATGGTGCCGCAGGTGATGCATTCGCACCCCAGCGTTTCTCAGCAGAGCGGTTTGGTACAAGCAGATACGAAGCACATGGGAGTGTCCAGGGAGTCTCTGCCCCCTATCATGACTTTCCAGCTGGTTCCCAAGGGCGGCATAAACCAGCAAGCACTGCCACAGCAGGCCCAGTCAAACTGCGCTCAGAACATGGCCGGTCCTCTTAGCTCCATGTACCAGATACCAGATTTAGCTCAGCTGCCCAGCGCCTCGTTCTCCATGGCTGCCATCCCTCAGCAGGACGGGCAGGTGGCTCAGACAATCCTCCCAGCCTACCACCAGTTCCAGAGCTCGATGGGGAAGTACCCCACGCCTCCATCACAGCACAGCTGCTATTCCTCGGCCACAGAACGGACTCCTAGCCACAACCGGCACTTACAGGGGGAGCACCCCTACCTGACTCCGTCGCCTGAATCTCCAGACCAGTGGTCCAGCTCCTCCCCACATTCTGCCTCTGACTGGTCTGATGTGGCAACCAGTCCTGGTAACAACCAGCGTGGGCCGGCAGCCGCTCACATGTCAGAGCAGCAGCGGAACAACATGCAGGTGTATGCCTGAAGGCTGGCCAAGGTGAAGCCCGATTAAAGCGGACTCCAGAACTCATGAAGGTCTTCCAGGATGGAAATGAAGAACCATTTTAGTATCCAAGAGTCTTAATGAGCCCAGGATGTTCTTTCGTTGGAGGGACTGTGGTTGCTATAGGCTTTTATGCTTTCCTAAACAGAGAACTGTAGAAGCTGGTGGTGGAGAAGACCAGCTGGGTCGCTTCTAACCAACTCCCATCCACCTTGGGTGCGATTGCTGTCTGCACTGGATTCTCCAGTCTGCTTTTAAATGTGTTCCACCATTTATCTGGGGAGACAGCTCTTCAGCTTAATGCATCTCATGGTCGTTTCTCCAGAAACTTAGCCAAAACCAGCTTTGTATCCTTATTTTGTTACTCCTTTTGTTACCTACATAACCGCTGTCTCCGAAGCACCTTCTACTAGTTCTCCTTGAGTTCAAGTTGCCTTGTTTTGACTCAGCTCAGAGCTGCACCCACATTCCTAGACCCCTCCTTCCCACGGCTCTCCTTGCTCAGCAAGCAAGCCAGACTTCCCAAAACACCTGCAGGTCAAGTGACTAGAGCCACCACTTGCTGTTGTGCAGCTTCACCCTTTCCTCCGTGAGAACCTTTCTCTTATACAAACCCACTAATACCCCTTACCATTCTCACTGCCTGTCCCCAAGGTATTCTGAGATTATATATACATATAGTCTTCTCTTAAGCCTTTTTATTTTTTTATTTTTTTTAATTTTCATCCTGAAAATGCTGGTCTGACCCATCTTCCCCCTGCAGTGGCCTGTAGGCACATCTCTCCCGAGTTGTATGTCTTCCTCGAGACACGCCTGACCATTCTGACACACTACCCTTCCTGTGCCCTGGTCATGTCAGGTGTGTCTGTGACAGCCTTCACGTGTCCCCGTATCGGAAGAGATGCCCTGGAAGTAATACAGGCCTGCTGGTAAACTCTTGGGGATTAACATGAGTGTTTCAAAACCTAATAACGTGAGTTCCCAGCATTCTTGCACAGCGCTCCCCTCCATCCGAGGGTTGCTGTGTGTCCTGTCCTACAGGTATCATACACTGCCTCGCTATGGTATTATCGAGAAGTGTCAAGGATGTCGTTACGTGTTTGCAGTGTGTGTCCTTCTGTGTCAGGAATGGCGTCCAGCCCTTCCAAAGCGTCCCTTCCGCTCCAGTCCTGGGGCAGTGCTGCCTTGTCCTCCCCTTCCAGAATGGAAGCTGCAGCACTGAGTCCTGAGCAGGCTTCCAGCAGCGGCAGCGCAGCTGAAACCAGGAGCTGGGCCAAGCGGCAGACCAAATAGCTCAGAAACCGCTCCCTAACGCAGTTCGGTTCACAGGTTTGGGGCTGTCCTCTGCTCTCAGCTTCAGCCTGTATTGCAGTTTCCTGACTGAGGTGCCGTGCCTACATGGGACGGCAGTGCCATTGGTACTGCGGCTCCCCTGATGGTTTTGGAGTTGAGGAAAGCAGCTGTCCCTGACCTTAGCCGGGCAGCCGCTGTTTTTCCCTTGTCCACAAGAGTAACACTTCCCTGAAGGGCTCTGAACCAGTCAGAAATAGAAGTGTACAGTTCTAGGGGTGGCTTGCTTCTACCTCTTCGGGGGAACCCTGCAGACATGCGTTCCAAAGAGATCTGGAGCTGTCGGCTGTCGCCAAAGGACAGAGGCGGCCGCTCCCCTCCGAGCAGCGGTTATTTAGCATCCTACCGTGTACAGTATTTTCTCCAATGTTTCTTTCCATCCTAATCGAGAGTAAAGCTTTTTCTTCCTCTTTTGATTTGACTCAATGGTACATGAAGGCAGGGCCTCGGGAGGAGCTGGTTCCAGGGGCCATGTTTTTGGGCTGAAGTTTTTATTCTGAAGTTACTGCTTTTTATGACGCACACAGCATTCCCCGTCACACTCGCGGCAGTGTGTACTGTGAAGTTTAGCTGCAACTGACTCAGATTTCCAGGCAGGAGCCCGCGAGCTCCTGGAGGTCTGTCGAGGTACATGTTTCACTGCAAATAATGAAGTGTTGCTACATCAATGCTAAAGAAACAAAGGGCTTTTCCTTGTTAGCCCCAAATAACCAAGTGCCTTTTTATATATGTGGCTACCATTTACAAGATGAGTGTTTTCTGTGGAATGAAGCCAGTTTCGTGCCTGGTGTGTTAATACGATGGCCCTCTGCCTTTCTTTTTTTAACTACTTGTAAAGATAATATCTCCTTAAGGTGGTATTTTATCTCATAAGTTGTAGAATAACCATTCACACAGCAGCATTTTCCTATATTAATAATGGAAAATATTTGCTTATTTTTACATTTTTTATAAAAGTCTTTTATGAAAATAGTTGCTGCAAAATGTATAAGCAATTTTTATTCCCAGAATAAAGAGTATGTGCCCGGTGTCTGTGTGCTGCTGTTTTCATTTGCCTTCCTGGCTATCGTGGCACAGCCGCTGGATCGTAAAGACAGGATTATAAACAGATCACCAGTGTGCGACAGCTGTTCAGACCCCTGATGAGGGAGGGCTCGTTAGGACCCCTGCAGCCCATGTCAGGAGAGCTTTTGGAGATCGAGTGTGCTCTTTGCCGTGGCTCAGCAGCACCCACACCTCACTGCTAGCTCCACCCAAGGGAGCTGTGCCTGCAAGCAGCCAAGCTCAAGCTTAGCAGAAGGATCCCAGGGGCTCGGTAACCAGCAGCCACGCAGCTGTGCGTGCTGGAGTGGACGGGGAGGAACTGGGCCGTGGCCTTTCTGAGATGCTTTGAATAAAAGCTCTCGCTTGCCTGGGAGCTGGAGCAGGGCTGGGGCTTCTGCAGGGCTTTTAGAAAGGTCGTGGGTGAGCGTAGGTGGGGTGCTGGTTGGTGGAGACGTAGCCTCGCTCTTTCTTCCAGGCCTGTCCTGCTTCCCTGGGCTGCTCGCTGTTCCTCCAGCCGGGAGGAGGAACCTCAGCCCCGGAGCTCGGCACACGAAGAGCTGCGGCTCCTCCACGCCGTGTTTTCAGACCTGGAAAAATTCAGACTTGAACAATTAGAGAACAAATTGACAATGGCTTCGTTCCTGTATTTTGAGCAGGGAGCTGCCCCTGAAGCCCTAGGCTCACCTGGCAGGTTTTTAGCTCTTGCTGTGGACTCTGGTGGAGCTGGTAGCTGAATTACGATGCCTAGGTGGGGTAATAAAGCTGCCGGGGGATGTTTTCAGAGTTTAATATTCAAACAGTGTAGCTCCTTTACCTTCCACCAGAGCCAGCTGGACGAGTAGAAGCCTCGGGGAGGCTTTCATCCACCTTCTCCCACAGGTTGCCCGTCTGTGCCAAAGCCGAGGGAGCTCCACTGCGCAGAGCAGCGCGTTCGGGGCTGCTCAGGCTGCGACCTGCATCTCCCCGGGGCTGGTGCGTGCGGCTGCCCCTGCCCGAGCTGCTGAGCGGCTTGTGAAAACCTGCCCGCTCGCATCCAAACAAGCCTGATTGAACCAGCCAGGCGGGGAACTGGGGCATCCTTTATTTGACTGAGGAGCGATGGAGTAGCCTCAGGCTCCTCTGGGGGATATTTTCATGCTTTTTCATAAAGCAGGAGTGGAGCCTCGTCTTGTGGGGAGGGGTTGCTGTGTTTGAAGAGCTTCCCCATTAGCTGGAGCGGCTTGTCTCTTCTGCAAGGTCGTTTCTCCCTGGAGAAATGATAGCAGGCTTGCTTTGCTTGGGAACTCCCTTTGGTTCCCAGCGAGCAGCGGCTGCGTGGTAGCTGCGTGGGCGCGGGAGATGGGTCTGATCCTCCCGGGGCGAGGGCCAGGCCTGCCCGCGCACGCCGGGCTGGAGCTGCTGCCTGTGGCTGCCGCAGCCCTCGCCTTGCATTTTGGAAAGCGCGGCCGCAGAGGAGCCGTGAGAGAGCCCTGGGGGGGCGAGCACGTGGCTCTGAGCAGCACCCGCGCTGCCCCTTCTTCTCGGAGGGACGCGGAGCGACGGGTCCCTGCGTCACCGCTGGGCGTGGGGGCCGGCTGCTATCTGATCGCCCCCGGCCACGGGCTGTCCCCGCGTCCTGCTGACGAGGTCCCCAGGCAGTTCAAACAAAGGCGGTGCGTGGCTGACGCACTGCGGAACCGGGCAGGGCCCAGGCCCCGCCGGGCCCCATCCTGCCCCATCCCGGTCCGGTGGTACCTGGGGCCTGGCCGCGGGGATGCTCAGGCTGCAGCGGGGCGGCCCCCCCGGGGCTCGTCCCTGCCGCTCCCGCTCTGCTCCGGGTGGGCACCCCCGGCAGGTGCGAGGCTGGTGTCTTGTGGAAAGGCCTCGCTGTTTGCTTTGGTAATTAATGCTAACTGCAGGGGGGTTATTGACCAACTAGGAGAGGTTCTTCCTGCCTTTGCTGGAGAGATGTTGAATGCAAACAGAGCTGAGATCTGGGCAGATTTCCAGCAAAGCCAGAGGATGTAGGGCAGCGAGCAGTACGACTTTTATGATGGCAATCACCGGAGCTTGGCAAACAGTGATTCTGATGAGCGCGGGGCTATAAAGGGCAGCTCCTCTCTTGTCCCGCAGTGCCACGACAGGCCGTTATTCCTCCCGAGCTCCATCATTCAGCAGGTGAGGATGGGGACCCCTGACCTGCACCCACTGCTGCCTGCTCTGGGGGACCCCCCCCAGCCTCGGGGGCAAGTGGGGCACACTGGGGGAGGTGAGCGCTGCCCTTGCTGGATGGGGCAGGCTGCAACAATGCAGTTTTCCACCCTGTGTTGACTTTTGTCGCTGCTTCTTTGAGGGGAAGATGAGCTGGGTCTGCAAATAATCCCCGGCATCGGGGATTAGGGCAGATAAAGGGGGAACTGCGCTGACATGGCATGTGATTTGCCTCCCTAGCCTGGGTCTGGCAGGGATACAGGCTGGGGGGAGAAAATGAGGCCGTGCACGGAGTCCCTGCAGCCCCACTGGCCTCAGCTCTGTCTGTGCCATTGCTGCTGCTGCCCCAGGCCAGCGCAAGGCACGGGGTCCCCAGCCCGTGCTGGTGGCTGCGCTCTGCCCGTGGTCCCTGCAGAGCTGCACAGCTCCCCCAGGTGCCTCCCACCACTGCCGGCACTGATGGGGCTGGGACCCCCCCGGGGACCCTGAGCCTCGCTGGGGGCCGGGGCGGTGACCTGTGCCAGGGCGGGGACAGCGAGGCACAGCCCCGGGGCCAGGTTAAGTCCACAGCAGGGCAGGTTTGTGCCCCCCATGCGAGGGCAGCAGCCCCTGTCCCCGAGGGGCTTGCTGACCCCCCTGAGCTCTTGCAGGGGACGCTTCCAGACGCGAGGAGGATGGTGGCAGCAGCCAGGTGCGTCCTCCTGCTGCTGGGCTGCACGGCGATCCTGCAGGCAGCCGGTGAGTCCTGGGGGCCGTGCGCCCCACGGAGCTGGGGAGATGCTTCTGGCTCGGGGTGGGGGGCACGGGGCCGAATCCCCATCCCTGCATCTCTCCCTCCCGCAGGCTCCAGGTACCTGCTTGACTGCCCCGTGGGCTGGTCCTACTACAAGCTCAGCTGCTTCAGGTATTTCCGCCAGCTCCTCTCCTGGCAGGACGCAGAGGTAAGCCCAATGGGGCGTACGGCCGGGTGTCCCCCGGCGCAGGGGGTGCCGGGTGCCGGTGCCCCCGCACTGCCCCGTGTCTCCCCGCAGACACACTGCCAGAGCAGCCACTCCGGAGCCCACCTGGCCTGGGTGGAGGAGCCCAAGGA
>VXAA01004384.1:681978-703440 GCA_013399115.1 Anseranas semipalmata
TGAGGCGTGAAGGAGGTGGCGTGGGGCGGAGGCTTTCTGTAGTGCCAGGGGTCCCTGGGAGTCCCAGCGTGTGACCCCCCCCAAAGAGCGGCGCTGAGAAGTGCTGGTGGGCTGGGGGATGTCCTGAGGGAGCGGCAGGGGCCTTGGGAAGGTCCCTGAGAAGCCCCAGAAGCAGGTGTGGGTGCCGGTCGGGAGGGAGGATGAAGGAAACCTGCCGGATTTGTGCCCGGGAGCTGTGCGGCAACCAGCGGCGATGGATCTTCCACACGGCAGCCAAGCTCAACCTCCAGGTGCTGCTGTCCCACGTCCTGGGCAGGGAGCTGTGCCGGGATGGCAAAGCCGAGTTCGCGTGCAGCAAGTGTGCCTTCATGCTGGACCGCATCTACAGGTTCGACACAGTCATCGCGCGCATCGAAGCCCTCTCCATCGAGCGCCTGCAGAAACTGCTGCTGGAGAAAGACCGCCTCAAGTTCTGCATTGCAAGCATGTACCGCAGGAACAATGAAGACGCTAGCACGGATGACAGAGCTGGGGAAGGGACTGTGGACCTATCTAACCTGCCTGATGTACGATACGCTGCCCTCCTTCAGGAGGACTTTGCTTATTCTGGGTATGAATACTGGACGGATCAAGACGAGCACAGCCTGGAGCCACACAGCTGCCATGCTTCAGAGGGAGCAAGCAACCGCCCGCGACGCTGCCGTGGCTGCGCCACGCTGCGTGTGGCTGATGCTGACTACGAAGCCATTTGCAAAGTGCCGCGAAAGGTGGCCAGAAGCATCTCCTGTGGGCTGTCCAGCCGGTGGTCAGCAAGCATGGGCAACGAGGAGTCATCCGTGTGCGACACAGCGGAGTCTGCTGGCGCCAGAGGGCCAGTGGATGGGGAGAGCATGGAGGAGGGCACACCTGCGTCCTCTGTTGAGTCCCTGGACACGACAGTGGAGGCCAGCCCTCTGCAGCCGAAGGATGAAGATGCAGATAAGGGGGTGAAGGGGAATGGCAAATGTGACGACCTTGCAGAGGACCGCACGACACCCAGCTCGTCGCTGAGTGGGAACAGGCTGGAGCTGGCCCTCAGCTTGATCAAGGGTTTAGACTACAAACCCATCCAGAGCCCGCGAGGCAGTAGACTGCCTATTCCTGTGAAGTCCAGCTTGCCCCCTCCCAAGCTCAGCCGTGACTTGGCAGATGGAAGTGCTTCTGGTGGCTTAGCGTATGCTGGTTCTGGTTTCCTGAACGCAGACAGAAAATCCTTTTCCAGAGCTCCTTTGGGTCTTTCCTTGGACATTTCTGAACTGCAGGAGCTGTGGGACGACCTCTGTGAGGATTATATGCCACTGCGGGTACAGGTAGAGGTCATTGTGCAGCCGTTCGATTGCTGCAGCTCGACTCTTGAGACCATTAGGCATTCTTCTGTGCTGAGATAATGCAGATAGCCACGTGTAGCTGAACCAAGGGCTAAGAATAGGCAGCTCAGTCCTTTTTAGGTGTGCTCCCTCTCTCCCCTGTCATTCTCCTGTCATCTGTTTCCTCTTTGTGTTCTGGGAATTTAATCTCTCCCTCCATCAGCTCTCCCTGTGGATGCAGTGTGCTAGCTGGCTCTAAGCTCTTTGCATGCTCTCTCATTTTCTGCTGAGAAAATGCCAGTTTCACTTCAGCTTTCTCTTTAAGAAGTCCATCTGACTTTTACCCACAACTGAAGGGAGAGTTTAAAGCTTCTGGGCATGTGTACTCCAGCAAATGTGTTCTCTTTGTCCCCTGGTAATGGTACAGCGTGAGGAGCGCCTGCCTTCAGAGCCCTGCCTCTGCAGATCAGGCTTCCAGCCAGCCTAACGTGCAGATCTGCGCAGGGATCTGTGGCGCGTGCCCTGAGGAGAAGCCGTTTTCCTTGCGGGTGGATTTGTGCCAGTGGATGACTTTAGGGGTGGTATTCTAGATAATTGGTTTATTTTCTGATCCTTTGAAAAGATTCATCAATTAATGGCAGGTGTTGCAGAGAGGCAACAAACGCGCCTGCTTTCACAGGGCTTCTTGCTGCTGTTATCTGCCTACATGGTAGTCCTTGTGTAGCTCCAGATTGCCTTGTTTTGCTGGCTTTAATGAAATCTTCATTAGTATGCAGTCAAAAAGCTGAACTTGTAACTCCTTTACCACTTTCCTTAATGAATAGAAGGCCTCAGTCAGCTTCAATTCGGGAATATCCGTGTCAGGCTAATTGCATTCACATTAGCAGCCTTAGTGCTGCCTAATTCTCTAGGTAGCCTCAGGGATTAGAAAAATGCCCGTTTATTGCTATGGCAACTGTAGCTGTGCTGAATTACGCTTCCTATTCAGCAAACTGCTTGCTGCCCCATCTGCTCAGGCATTTGCTAGAGCTGTGCTTTTCCCATAAAACTCTGATCAGCAAATTGTAGGGCGGAATGTAGAACACTTAAAAATTAATTTTCATCTGGCGCACAGAAGCATCGCTCTTCTAGCCAGTGAATGAGGATGTGATGCAGGGTGTAGATGCTGCTTCCATAGGCTGTGGTGCTTGCTGCTCATTTTCAGTGCCGGGGATATACTTACAGCATAAAAATAGGCTTTCTCTTAGCAGAACGTGGCGCGGCCAGCGAGGCGCGCTTACAGCTTCCCTCTGCGTCATGCTTTGCCATCCTGGCCTTGGAACTGCTCTGGAGGAGGTCCTCTGACCTCCAGCCTCCGCCGTCCGACCGTCCCTGCCAGGAATTCATCCTGCTGGATTTTTTACCGCCCGATTCTTGCCGTGGCCGCAGCACAGCAGCAGCCACTGACTTTGGTGCGGGGTCTGGCATAAGGGAAAAGCGCGTAATCGTTTGGATGTTTTTAACAGCAAAAATGGGAAGCTGGATGCTGCTGGTTAACTAAATGGTTCTTCTATTTTTCTTTCCCTTTGTACAAGCAACACTCTTTCTAAAAGCCAGATACTGCTGCCCAGTGATTCATATGCATAAATGTCTTTCTGGTAATGTGAAGGGAATGTATCGGACCACAGTTCCCTCATCTCTTTTTGGAAACTGCAGTTCTCCTTTAAATTTACTGTTGTAAGTTACGATGACCAGGAGCAATGTGGTGTCTGGGGCACGTAATCTCTTAGTTAAAGTCTTCCTGGGTGTTTTCTTGAACCAACAGTTCTTCCCCTTTGCCACCACAGCTCCAAGAAAATGCCACCAAACCAGCCTTCGTCAGACACGCTCTTACAGCTGCCTCGGCTGCTGGCACAGCACCCAGGGAAGCATTGCCCTACTGACAGCCGGGCTTTTACGCACTGTTTGGTGCAGATGTGAGCTTGGCATGCTTAGACAATGCAGTGATTATTATTATTATTATTATTTTCTAAAGAAGTGTCCTGTTTCCTTTAGTGTGTGCTGACGTTGCTGGAGCTGTGCTGAACAGAGGGCACCGAGGAGAGATTTTTCAGTTAAAATGCTGATGTAGGGGAAAAAAACTGGGGAGCCACGCTCCTCCTGGTGCGAGATGACTGCAGGGAAGCACAAGGGAGGAGGCAGCTTGGGCTTTGGGACTTTGGACTCTGGAGCTTGCTTTGCCTTTCCCCTCCCTGCTTTTAGCTGTTTGCAGGTCGTTTGGTTTATTTTTCTTTGGAATGTGCAAATTGAGAGGGAAGGTGTGGGGTTTTTTGTTTGTTCATTTTTTCCTACCTCTGTGTTTTCTTTTCGTCAGCCTTATTCCAAAATAGTTGCTGTGGGAGAGATTCTAGCAGCTCTCCCTGTCTGAAGCCTTCCGGCTGGGCAAAGCTGGGATTGCTTGCTGTGCCTGGTTAAGGTTTCGCTAGTCCTACCAAAACACAAGGATAAAGGGGAGCATTGATTCTGTATGGAAAAGCTAACAGGAAAATGTCACGGTTAGGAGACGTGCTGGTCAGGGCCTGCATTTCCCTCCCACTTGAAACAGGCACCGGTATGATCGCTCCTGTATCGCTGGTGATGTTCGGGGATACTTGAGTCCTGCGAGGGCTGCGGTGGGCGGCTACACTTGAATGCTGCTGAAAGCAGTTAACAACTCGCTGGACAGGAGGTAGAAAAATAGTAAGAAGGGATGACAAGGGATCAGCGTGTGCTCAGCCAGCAGGGTCTGGCAGGCCACGCATCAGAAAGGAGGCTGTTTGCGTTCTCAGTAGCTGGGTATGTCTCATGAATGAAATCTCAGCTGCGGCACTGAATTTGCTATGGCTCGTGGAGCTGAAGGGAATCACGGCTCGGTGCTGGCTTTGTTCATCTGAAGCTGCTAGCAGGGCACGTAGGAAGGAGGGAGGTTTCAGGGATGTGGCTTGGGTGTGGGGAACAGATCTGTCATCAGCCTGGAGACGGTGGTTAGAGCCAGACAAGCTTCTGGGTTCATGGTGAGGGAGTTAGGAGAGACGGGGAGCTGAAGCAGAGCCTCAGGCAGCAGGGATCCAACCTGCCACCTGGGTGAAGGGAGATGCGGGCAGCGTGGTTTTCTGGAGACACAGAAGCCCAGAAGGGCATGTTTAAGCCCAGGCTGCAAGGTCTGTGGGGGCTGGCAAGCGTAATAGAAGCCAGTGTAAGACTTGAGCCATTTATCTCTTTGTTTTTTTTTCAGAATCTGCAAGATGAGCGTCAGCAGCCGGCTCCAGGTGACTCTGCAACAGGGGAGCACGCGTCCGATCTGTGTGCTACAGAGCTGCAGGGCAAAATCCAGCAATTTGAAGCTTCCAACCAGGTATTTCTTTGTGAACAGCAGATTTGGTGCCTAATGAATCTGCTGTAGTTAGTATTGGAGGGTGCACCCTAGCCCGCCAGAGGCAGACATCTGCACCTCCCTTCCAGCAAGGGTGTGTGCACTGGCATGTGGCTCTTGGTGCTGTTGTCTGTAGCTTGAGTTAAAAGCATTCGCTTTTTTCTACAGCTTTGCTGTGTAAATTTTCCATATTTTATTTTGCAAACCATTATTTCGGAGGAACTTCCAAGTTGCTGCACAGGGCTATTTCCCTGACTCTTGAATTTGCACAGGCTGAGCCAGATGCAGGAGAGAAGGGTACCAGCCTTTTTAGACAGCTGCCTCCTTTTGTTTTTTTTTTTTGTTTTTGTTTTTTGGCATTAGGGGAGGTCAGTGCAGGGGAGGTCCTGTTTTCATTTAGCTTTAAAGGCTGTAAGTTGAGTTGTTAAAAGTTAAAAGCTGGGTTGTCTTGAGGCAGATTAAATTTAATGTGTGTTGCAAGGGGTAGATGTTCTTAGTTACGCGCTTGAACTCTAAGGTAAATTATATCCTCTGGGAAAACAGGGGGATTAAATGGGAGAAAATGAAACAAACCAAAAAAATCAACCAAACCATTGGAATGAGATCTTTATTTATAATTTGGGACATCTGTAAGCTGTTGGAGCTGCCTGGTGCACAGAGGTTGACAGAGAAATAGAGGCCCAAGGCCCAGTAAATGCAGTTGAAGTGTTTAAACGGTTTAGGGGGAGTGTCTGTTAGAGAAGAGATAACATGACAGGTGTGTAAACTAATGAATAACAAGAAGAGATCGTGTGGCAGCACCAACTTCTTAAGAAACTGAGGCTTGATTCAGTTCCAGGCAAGATGCATATCATCTAAGACTAAGCATGCCAGCAAGCAACGTGTTTAGAAGTGCTAACAAACAGTTGCTTAAATGCACAATTTGCACTGCTCATGTACATCATGGTGAAAGCAGAGAACTGTCCTAAAACTGTCTGAGATAATGTTACTCTCTTTAGGTAAAAATGTCTAAGGCAGAAGTTTCTTAGGTTGTAAATCAGAGACCGAGACTAGTGAGAAGTTCCCCTTTGTTCTGCAGCCATGCTGTTGGCATGCCAGCACTCTTTAGATTCCTTTGTGCTGAAGCCAGAACTTGAGGCTAGATAAGCCACTGATCTGATCAAATGTGGAATCACCTCAGCCAGCAGGCCAGCAGTTGCTCTGACAGTGCCTGGGTGATGGAAGGGGCTGGAAGATGGTAAAGGTGCAGCTGCAATGTTCTGGGGGACCTCAGGAGCAAAAGGAACAGTTCTTAGAATGCGCAGCTTCTGCATGTGTGGTGGTGGTGGTGGTGGTGGTGGTGTTCAGATCTCCTGGGAGGTGTTTGTGCTGAAGCAGCTCTTCCCTCCTAAGGAAAAAAGCAAACAATAGGAATTGGGAAGGATGCTGAGTAGTCTGAGCAAGACTGTCACAGAGTATGTGGGAGGCAGCACGATATGTGAACCCCAGCATAGAGCCTCCACCCTGCACGTGCAGGCTGCATTGGAGGGACTAGAAGCACTGGAAGAGTCTTGTGAAGGAATGGAAGGATTTGTTTATTCACTGGTCTCCACCCAGCTCAAACGGTATTTACAGACTCTGCAGGGTGGGCCATTTATCTCGATATGGTGAATACCTGGGCTGTATGGACTTGAGTAAGGGTGTGTATATATAGCATTAGGCAGGATAAACAGAACATCTTTTTGTGTTCAGTTGTTACAGGAAAAGCTGAATGAACTGAATTTTGAGTTAAAATCTGCCCAAGAAGCATCACAGAGACAAGAACGTACAATTCAGAGTCTGAATGAGGCCCTGAAGAGCAAGGAGAGTGAGGTAATAGTATTGGATGGGTGGGGTGGTGCTCAGTGAAAGGGAAGTGTGCTAACCGTGTAGGCAGTGATTGAACAGAAATGCTTAAGCCATTGCTGTGCATCCTGGATCTCATTAAATTATTTCTTGCAAAGCTCTTTTGTGTGGCACTGGTGTGTCGTAATCCATGCTGGAGGCTTGGAATGGGAGGGTTTGTGCTTGGCTAGCCAATGACTGGGCTTCCCACCCTTTGACTCATAGACAGAAGAGCTGTACCATGTCATCGAAGGGCAAAATGAGACAATGGCCAAGCTGCGGGACATGTTACACAGAAGCCAGCTGGGACAGTTGCAGGTATGTCCTGGGAAAGCCTGAAATACATCTGGTTTGGTTTTGCAGGGATCCTGATTTTTAAATCCTTCTTGTGAAGTGAATCTTGAGTTTCTCTGCTTCCCTCTCTTGTCAGATGTCAGAGAGCCTGCCCTCATCTCAGGAGCAACAAGTGGCACTGCTGGATCTTCAGAACACACTTTTCTGCACCCAGCTGGAGGTGCAGAAACTGAAAAGAGCTCAACGCCAGAAAGAGCATCAGCTAGTTGAAGCCAGGAGAGCAACCCAGCTCCTAGAGACCACGGTGCGTGAGGAAGAGCAGCAGAAAGAGGCAACCTGGAAACACAACCAGGTATGACAAGCACTTAGCCTGGAAGTCTCTTGGGTTACGGGGGTTAAGAAGCATTGGTGTACTCAGTACTCCGCTCTCATTCATCACTTCTGCCTACACCAGCCTGGACACACTTGGCTAACCCTGTCTTGAATGTCAGGGAAAATTCTCCAGCCTCCTTTGCTTCCTATCTGAGGATTTAGAATCAACAAAGACACGTGATAGTGGTTGTTTTTGTCACTTGTATGCTAGTGCAAATGTACCATCTCTTTTTGTAATGTTACAAAGTTAACGTCTGCTGCTGCAGCAGGTTAGTTGTGATTGACTGTAAAGCTCTGCCTGTGGCCAGAGCAAAGCTTTGAGATGTATGGATTTCCTGGGAAGGGAAATAAATTCCAACTTCATCACTATGGAAGAGTATTTTGAGATGTGAAAGTTGTAGTGCTGCAGAGCATTTTAGTCTGCTTCCACAGTCTTTGTTGCTCTCAGCTCCTTCAGACTGGTGTACTATTTGCAGGTATGTTGAGGACTGAATGCCAAGGTATGTGCTTTTCTCTCACAGGAGCTGCGTGCTGTGGTACAGCAGCTGCAGGCAGAGCTGCAGGACAAGGCTCAGCAGATCCAGACCTTGGAGTGGGAGAAGTGCCGTGAGCTGCAGGCTCAGGAGCAGAGAATTCAGTGTTTGAGTCAGCACCTGGCTCGCAAGGAACAGCTTCTGCAGGTGAGATGGAGAAAGGCTCAAACTGAGCATAACTAGCCAGGGCCCCTGCTCCTCCTCCTTTGGTGTTTAGAGATGCAAAAGTCAGTCTGTAGCTTTCATGCATGCCCTGCAAAGAAGGGAAAGAAAGAAATGCTTCTGCCTTCCCAAGGTGAGGAAGGAGGTGTGGGTATTAGAAGGCCTCAGCTTACAGCAATGCCTGGTGAGCCCTGACAGGTACTAGTCAACCAGACACAGGTGCTGGGGTTCTTATACCCATTAATGTAGGGAGTAGACCAGGCACAGGGTCTGGTAATTAGCCCAGACTCTCCTGTGCTGCTGTCTGGGGGTTTTCTGGACTGACAGTTGTACTGGCGTGTGTGTGTGCGCATTACTTCTTTAGGAATCAAGGGAACTTCTGCAATGCCAGCAAAGCTTGGACAGGAGCCCTACAGCCATGGATGCCATGCTGGAGAAACTGCAGCAGCGAGTCAGCGACAGGGATGCTGCTCTGGAGGTGAGCACAGTCTGTCGGTGACATCTCCCTGTTCTCACTGTGGCTCAGTGTTTGGGCTACCGTTAGCATTGCAGCCCCACACTGTTCCCCTATGCTGACCCCAGGCCAACCACGTATTCTGCATGCTTTTCGTGGCCCAGCCTTTTAGAGGAGTCCTCTGAAAGGGAGAGCTGAGGTGCCCCATGTAGAAAGGTGGGCTACAGACCCCTCTACCCCATTCTGAGTGTTTCCCTCTTCTCACCTTAGCGAGCAGTAGATGAGAAGTTCTGTGCCCTGGAGAAGAAAGAGCAAGAGCTGCAACAGCTCCATCTCTCAATAAGAGAGCGTGGAGCTGACCTGGAGAGGCTGCGCGACGTTCTATCCAGCAACGAGGCCACCATTCATGTGAGTGCTTGTACCTGGGCATGTTGGGTCCAGCCTGGCTGTGATGTGAGCAAGACGAGTGTTCAAGTGAATGCTCTGTCTCTTGTTGGGGACAGTGGGTGCTGGGAGTTGGCTTCCTCTGTTCCTGTGTGCTGGGCAAGTTTCTATGTCACTTGTGTTTCTGGGCTGGGTGTAGAGGTGAGTGTGGTGCCCGGAGAGGATGGGGATGTTGTGTGTCTTTGTTCAGGATAAGGTCCCTGTCCCTTGAGCTGCTTCTGTTCTTTGTCCTTAGAGTCTGGAGAGCCTCTTGAAAGCCAAAACCCTGGAACTAGAGCAGGTGTCAGCAACCTGCCAAAACCTCTGCTGGCTCAAGGAGGAGATCGAGGCCAAATCCTGCAGCAGGCAGAAGGAGCAGGAGGGGATCATCCAGCAGCTGCAGACGTGCCTGCATGACAGGAACAAGGAAGTGGAGGTAAGGCCTTGGCGTAGTGTCCTGAGCCTTCAGCCAGTTTGTCTGCAGAAAGAGTGGTCCCAAGCCAGAGCCTCCTGGCTGTCTGCCTCTGAGGAGGGCACTTAAACCTGTGCCCAGTGCCTTGGAAGACGGCTGCTTTCAGCACTGGCAAATACCTGTGCTTGCTTAGACATTGTCGTCTCAGCTACATCCGGGCTGAAGAGGCTTTTCCTCCCTGAACAGATTGCAGTTTGTTGGTAGCAATGTCTCTCCATCTCTCCCTTCCTCTCCTTTGTTCAGGAGCTCACAGCAACTCTGCTGTGCAAGCTGGGCCCAGGGCAGAGTGAGGTAGCGGAGGAGCTGTGCTTGCGTCTCCAGCGCAAGGAAAAAATGCTTCAGGACCTTCTCAGTGACAGGAACCGTCAGGCTATGGAGCATGATGCTGAAATCCAGGAGCTGCTGCAGGCCGTGAGCACCAAGGAGCAGTGGAGCAGAGTGAGTTGTGTGCAGTGCTGCAATGGGGGGAGACTGTGGTGGATGATTCTGCCTTGTGTTAAGCAAATGGAAACTGCTCTCTGGCTGGTGTTAGTGTTGCCTGGCTGGAGCTGCTGAGTGTTTGAGAACCACCAAGCTGCTTTTAGGTTGGTCTCAACATATTATGTGGGAGCAGTTATGAAGCAGGAGCTCTTGTAGCAGCGTTCAGCTATCAGGTCCCTGTCATTAAGTGGCAGGCCTATGTGCTGACAAGGTTTGTGTGTGTGATGGGGAAGGAGGTGTGGATCTTCCTGGATATCCATGTTCCCAGGCTTGGGGCAGTGGAGGGGCCACGGGAAGGTTGCTGCTTCACATAGTTGTTACCAGACCAGAAGGAAAGACTGAGCTGTTTCTTGTGTAGCTCTGAAGTCTGAGGAAGCTCTGCTCATTGCCTTTTAACTTACACTTTAGCCAACTACTGCATGATCCTGTGCATGTAGGAACTGTGGATCTTTAAGTGGTATTTACTCCTTCTACTCCTGCACACTGGATATGATTCAGTGTTCACTGAGATGCTTTACATCCAGTCTCCTTTCATAAAAAAAGGGGGCTGAAAGGCAAGGCTCTGTCTCCTTCTCTTTGTCTCTCCTCTGCCTCTTTTCCCTCCTGGATGGGGTGAGGGGAACTGAGAGACTTGTTCCTCTGTAGGCAGAGAGGCTGAGCCCTGCTGCAGCTGTCTGGCAAGCAGAGGCGAGAGGGCTGCGGTGGAATCACTGAGTGGCCAGGAGCAGTAGCTCCCCGGCTCTTTGCAGACCACTTCTATTATCAAGCAATAGATAAATATTGAGATACTTTTCCTTACCCTCTAAGAAAGGTGAGGGACAGGGATCCAACCCTTGATCACAGCCCTGCTTTTCCCTATTTTTTTCCTGCTCAATCAGACAGCTACTGAGAAGATGGCACACGCTTTGGCTGAAAGGAGCTGCGAGTTGCAACTCCTGCGCCAGCACGTGTTGGGAAAGGAGCCTGTTGGGACCCAGTCAGCTGGTACCAGTCTGCTGAAGCAGGACAAACAGCAGCCCATGCAAGTAAGTTGTGTACTGCATTTTTTTTTTTTTTGCCTGGGGCCTTGGACTCCAGAGAGAGCTCATTGCCACAGGAGGAACTGGGAGAGAACTGCCACAGAGACTGGTAGTACTGAAAGTGGGATTAGGGAAGAAGCTTCCTGTAGGAGGAGGAGAAGAAACTGAGGAGCAGAAATGTTGCCTGGATATTCTGACATTGATTCCACCAGCCTTTGTCACTCAGTGTCTCCTTTTGTTTTGATCAGGCGGTATGTGAGTCCTTAGGGCCCGTATAAGTATGAAAGAAATCCACCCTCTGACCTTCCAGCATTGACCGAGTCCTTCCTTGGGCTGTGCTGTGCTGCTGCATTGTAATCCCCTCCCTGACATTGTCACATTCTGGAGGGGACAAGGGAGCTAATTTTAGGTCCTACTAATTCTTGGCAGAGCCTGCTGGGTGTTTGCTGTCTCTTCCACAATTGGAGTTGGTATTTTTAAAGCAGCTTTGCTAAAAACCCCTTTGAGGCTGAGCACAGCTCTAAAGCTACGTATACCATGCTCCTGCTTGAGCAGCTGTTAATGGTTTATTGGTGAACTGACATGTTTGCAGCTGCTTAAAAACCTTCAACAGGTGGCTTATTTCTATTCCCAGGATGAAAGTGAGCCCTAGAGACTTCCAGAGATGTGTATTTGGGCCAAGCTCTGTGTTTTCCTTCCTGCGTAGTCCCTCTGGGCCATGTCCTTGGATGAAGACATAGGTCTATGTAGAGTCTCAACTGAAAGATGTTCTTGCTGCAGTTGAGTGAAACCTGTTTAATCCTTACTATAAAGGAGCTCACTGCCAGCAGCCTCTTAGTGCCAAATAAAACAAGGCCCAAACATGCAGCTTACAGGTTGGATGCAACTCTTTTGTCCCCACTGTCAGGCTAGTTCTTCCTCATTGCTTTGTCACGTTTCAGAGGCATCAACAAAGCAGCCAGCAGCTTTGCTGCAGTCTGAGAGTCCTGGGGAAGCTGCAAGTGCTGGGTTCCCTGTAAAGGTGCAAACCTGGAGGCTTTTGTGTTTTCAGGAAATACTGCAAAGAGCTTGTGGAGCTACAGCCGTTGTCGGACCCCTGCAGGGGGACAGCAGCTGCCTGACAGAGGGAGGTGAGTGACAGCTTCCCTCTAAGTCCTCAAACATGACCAGGGCTTTTGGCTGTCGGGGGGAAGCATGGTTACATGAAACTTAGAGAGCAGAGAGCTTGGAAGCAAGAGTGGTGGTTGTGAAATAAAGCTGTGCCTCTCCTTTGTGTGATGGTTCAGGAATTTCTTGGGGCTGGGAGTATGGAAAAAAGAAAGGTTGGTGTTGGGTTTGAGGTGAGATGCTTCAGTGCAAGAGCTGTCCAGTGAAGTGATTTTGACTTTGTGCTTCAGGCTGGGATGAGAACAGTGCGACTGGTTTGGGTTTTGCCTTGGGGCCAGGACACCTGAACTTTGCCAGGGGGGAGACGACAGCAACATCCCAGGCCTGCTGTCTTGGGCTGCTGTTTAAGGATCAGGAAGGGAAGAAGAGTGTTTAGTAAGAGGCAGTGTGGTGGGAAGCGCAAGCATCATGGACCTATCATACCACAGAGAGGGATTGTGTTTTATCCTGCGGTCAGAGGGAGCAGCTGACACATGGTGACCCTGCAGTAACCTAGCTGTCTTTACAGTTACAGCATCAGCAGCAGAACTGGAGAAGGATCTTGTTAATGCCAAAGAGGAGCTGGAGCTAATGGCAAAGAAGGAAAGGGAAAGCAGGGTGAGCTTGTGTTTAAGCCTGTGCTGGTTTCCCTTGCCTACAGGAGACCCTTGGGCTGCCCCTCAGTGGAGATTTTGGACCACCTATCATGAGGGTGCCCCCAAGTGAGGCAGAAGCTTGCGTTGGGGTTTTGGCTTTTTGAAGTTTTTCACAGCCTCCTCTTTTGTCCCTAGCGGGAGCTCGCTGCTCTCCAGTCTGTTGTGGCCACGCAGGAGGAAGAACTGCAGGTGCAGGCCTCTGATATGGAGTCCCTGACCAGGACCATCCAGATCAAAGAGGACCTCATCAAGGTGAGATAACATGCTGTGCTGGGTCAGTTCCTTCTGAGAGGGCTGCAGAGGAGTCTCTTCTTTCCCCACATCCTGTCCCTCATGGTCACTCGCTTCCACTGAACGGCAAGACATCAGGAACCAAGCTGCAGGCTTTCTGTGATAGCCATGACCGGGTACCTCTGTTGAAGTGAGGGGGCTCTTCAGAGCAACATGGCTGTCTGTTCGTGGATGGCATTGCTTCTGGTTTGCCTACAGCAAGAGGGACAGGATGTGTGGACACTCCCCAAGAGTGTCATTATTTGTCTATTTGCTCCTTGTGTACTAAATACCCTTCTTCAGGAGTACTTTAAACAGAACATGTTTTGTCCCTTGCAATTCTTGCTCTAGGCAGTTGTCTGTGTTTAATACACCCTGGGTGCATTGGCATTTCTTTCTTAAGAGACCTGGGTGTTCACTAACACTGGAAACTTTTGGTAACGTGTTCCAGGGAGGGTTACAAAGTTCCAGCTGTCCTTGTTATCGATCCCTTCTCCACTGATCCCTCCTGCTCTTGGTTTTCAGGATCTGCAGATGCAGCTGGTGGATCCCGAAGAAATTCCAGCCATGGAAAGGCTGACACAAGAAGTGCTGGTGCTTCGGGAGAAAGTGGCTGTAGCAGAGTCACGAGGACAAGAGGCTACTGGAAGCAGAAGGCAGCAGGTAGCGTGCCCTGCAGGGCAAGTTTGGGTGTTTTATATTTTTGCTGGTGCTCAATTACAAGGCTTCTTTTCAGCCTTTGGATATGCTGAGGTGTGCTCCTTCTTGAAGGCTGGCTGCATATGATACGGGGGAATACAAAGGAGAGGAGGATTGGTTCCCTTTAGCATTTGTCTCAAGGGCAGAGTCTTTTGCGGGGTGGAGTCCCAGGGTGACACTGCTCAACTTGATCACTTTGATATGAGCGAGAGGGGTGTTGGTGCATCTGGAAGGGGAAGCCTCAGTATCTCTGGGGCAGCAAGGTGCCTCCTTTGATTTGTCTAAGTGTTGTATCTTGTCTGTTCTCTCCGACCAGTTGTTACTGATGCTGGAAGGGCTGGTGGCTGAAAGGAATCGGCTAAATGAGGCTCTCCAGGCAGAGAGGCAACTCTACAGCAGCCTGGTAAAGTTTCACACGCACCCAGACAGGTAAGTGAGGCTGTCTTGGCTCTGTGCTGCCCTGCTCTGCTGCTGGGGCATGTGTGGGTGGTCCAGTGGGGCAACCCCTGATGCACTGATGACTCTGGGAGTCCAGATTTTAGGCTGCCTTCTTCCCCTAAAGAGACTGTAGTGGCCAGTTTTAAATGCTACATAACCTCCTCACATTGCCATCTCTCATTCAGGCCCTGGGATTTCCATCCCTGTTGCCTAGCTTACCCCCTCTCTGCTCAGTTTCCCACCCACATTTGGCCACCTTTCAGAGGCTGCTGTTCACCCTGTCAAATTCCCAACCAACTGCTGTCTTGATAAAGATCCGTCTAGGCGCTTATCTAGGCGGTTGTCCCACAGTGGCGTATGGCCTGCATTCTTTGTCCTCCACACTAATCCCCTGCCCTTCATGGGGCTGCAGCCTCTGGGATATTTGAGCTACCTGACAGCAAGAGAGCACGTAAGTGGAGTGCTTGGGTAAGTACTGGAGAACAGCTGTGACTAGGAGTCCCCTGCCACAGGCTGGAGCCTTTTTTGGGGATGGCTGTGCTCTGGGGAGGTTGAGAGGTGAGGCAAGAGGTGTCCAAGCTGCCTGTGGGATCATGCAGGGCCTGTGCCTGGAGTAAGTGGAAGTCCCAGATGGAGGGGCCAATTCGGAGTGCACTTGCTGCAGCCTGTCTAACCCTCTTCCCTTTTGTGCGGTGTGTCTGCTTAGCGCTGCGAGAGACCGCACTCTGCAGGTGGAGCTGGAGGGGGTCCAGGAGCTCCGGGGACAGCTGGAAGAAGCTCTTGGAAGAAGCTTGGAGCGTTTGAGCAGGCTGGAGACGCAGGGCGCCATAGGAGGTGGGGAACAGGAGCGTGTGAGAGTCCTACCCCAGCATGCCTTCTGAGCACTGGCGCTCGCCCGCCTGCCACGGAAACGGTTCACTAACTGAGCGAGCCTGTCTCACTGACTCTGGGAGGGTTGCTTTGGTACTTAGTAATGGTACGATAGAACTGGTGCAGGGCTTTTTGTTTTATTTTTGAGCTGCTTTGGAAACGGCGATCAGTGCAATCCACCTGTGTCTCGTGTATGTTCCTGTCTGACTCACCCCGGTGGCCACTGATGTATTTGCACATTCAAATCATTCCATTTTAGTTGATTTCCTTCTATCTCCCTTCTCCCTCCCCCATGGGCCAAATAAAGATTCCCTTTCTCTGAAGGAAATGCCAGATGTTCTCTATCATCTCCCAAGTGCATGAGTGTGAATTTTTGTATTCCCTCCCTGCTTTTCTACCCAGTGACATCCCCATCTTGGGTCGATGGCTGCTGGTACAAAAGGACATGTATGTGGAGAAGTTCCAGAGCCAGAGAATTTGAGAATGGCTGCAAGACATGGTGGCACATGCCTGGAGCTTTTTCACAAGTCTTTGAGTGTAGGACCAATGATTAATTTTATACTCAGACCAAATCCTACTCCAGCATTGATTTTACCAATTTGTTTTGTTTTGTTTTTTGTTTACTGATTGTAAGTTGTCTTGGCCTGGCTTGCAAGTGCCCTTGCGGGAAAGCTTCCTCCTGTTTTTTTTTTTTTCTTTTTGACAGATGGTTTGAGGTGACTGAGACCTGTCCCCACATGTAGAGTCGGGGCTGGGTCTGCTCCCATATGCAATATGTGCATGTCTCATGCACAGGTTCCACATGCCCACTGGGCAATGGGCTGGGCCCTACTCTGCCTTGCTAGGGGCAGTCCTACTTGGCACCACTGCGTAGCTTTTCTAGGACATCTTTCACCTCCTCTGGGAGTGCTGGGGCTGATGTAAGAACTGAAAAGCAGTAGGAACTGCTTTCCAATGACCATCACTTCCCAAGTGCAGAGGGGTATGGATCCACTGTCTTGTACTCAATCGCTTCCAAAGGTGTCAAGAGCAAATTTTGTACCTCTCTGGGCATCTGTGTTTCTGCTTGCTGGGGAAGCTGAACCAGGAGCAGGTGGAGCAGAAGAGCTCCATCTTGCTGGGCTGTGCCATCTGGACCTGTGACTGCTCTGCTGCACGTCTCCTTGTGACTGCTTCACACATCATGTAACCCCTGCCTTACACCCGTGCTGAGGTCTTCCCTTCCCAGGCTCAGACAGGGATAGGAGACAGCACGGCTCTCCCTTCACATGCAGCAAGTCAGCACTACTCCTCTGGGTCTGCACCTAGCTGCGTGATGAGTTCAGCAGTCCTTGTGTGGCCAGAAGGGACACAGCTGGTGTTGCTGAGCAGCTCTTGCCTCTCGTTTCATCTCATTCCCTTCCTCTCACTTCTCTGTGTAGCACCATCTTCTCTTTCTCCTTCTGCCTCTCACTTTGTAGGAGCCTTTGTGTCCCTATCCTTATCTTTCCACCTTCCCTCCTCCATCCTGGCTCTGATGCCTGGCTGTCTCTATGAAGCCCAGACCCAGTGCAGGCTGCTTGGCCTTGGCTGGTGCTCTGGCACTCCCATCTCTTGTGTTTCCTGCAGATCTGTCCCTGCCCTCTGCTAGCATCAATGATGTTGAGTGCCCCAGAGGGAGCATTGTCCCAAGCAGAGGTGTCCCACATTCTCTGCTCTGATCTTCAGGGCTTTGTTTTATCCCTGATATCCCTGGCTGTGTGCTCCTCTGGCCTACAGAAAAACCAGCTTGAGTATCCCATGCCTGAGAGCACCCTCTCGAACAGTGCAGTGCCGTGTGCTGTCTCAGAGCTTTCTGTGGAGGTCTTTCCTTTCTTTCTTAATTTCTCTGGAGACCTTATTTCTCCTCCCCTGTTCCTAAGGATCTGATTATTTCCAGCAGAGCCAATGCACCTGGATGTTCTCCTGTGCCTGTGGGATATGTGCAGTTTTCAAGCCATGCAGCTAATTACTTTCAAGCTAGGCATGAGAGATGCAGGAGTCTGCGACAAACAATGCTCAGCTTGCATCTCTTGTCCACTTTCCTGGTAGTACACGAGCACGGGGCAGCCCCTGTCTCTGAATTTGTACCCTGGGGTGCTCCTGCTGCTGCGGAGGGTTCAAGCACTTGGTGAACGCCAGCCTGGGTGCACTCTGGCCCATGTGTACGCTTCTCTGCTCCCACAGCACCAGCCTCTTCTCCCCACCCCACCCCACCCCTTTTTTTTTTTCTCCTTTGAGATTTGTGCTCCCTTTTTGTGCCTCAGTCCTGGAGTGCTGAAAGCTATGGGTGGAGGTGAGGAGCAGGGTGCCAAGTGCTGGCAGAGAGGTGATTCTCCAGTGTCCCCAAAGCATCTGTGCCACCTGTGAGCCAGCCTGCCCTGGCTTCTCAGCCTGGAGAGCCCTGTGCAGGTGCTCCTCAACTGCTCTAGCAAAGCCTGCAGCCCAGGGTCTGTGTCCCCTTGCTGTTCACAGATCTGCAGGCACTGAGCTGGGTGGCTTGTCACCTGGCAGCTTTGTGTCCCTGTAGAGTCCCCGGGGGGGTCACAGAGCTGTGCTTTGGCTGTGCCGAGTGTCACCCAAGGGAGCTGCTGCTTCGCTGGGGTGCTGCTGCCACTTCCAGCTGCCTGTAAGCATTTTGCTCCCAGAGCAGCGCTTCTCCCTGCCTCGAGCTTGGTGGCTGTCCTTGCTCCCCAGGGCAAGGCTGCTTTGGTGCCTGGTCTTGCTGAATAGACCCCGCCACCTGGGGCAATGTCTGCCCAGGCTGGGCTGGGAATTGACCCTGATTTTTTTGCAACCTCCTGGCAGTTGCTTTCCACGAGTGGGTCTCCCGAGCATGCCACCATCTGGGTGCTGGGGTGCACAGTGTGCTGTGCTCCTGCCGCAAGGCACGCTCCCAGCTGGGCCTCGGCTCTCGCTGCCAGGAGCTGAGTGCTTCCCTGCTGGCTTCTCCTTCACCTGCAAGGTTTGGCATCTCCTCTCCCGTGTTCCCCTGCTCCGTGCTCAGCCCTGTGTGGGAGCTCTGGCCCTGATAGAGCTGGGTCTGCAGGGCTTGAGGGGGGGCTGCAAAACCTGGCCCTGCATGGCCTTGGGACCTGTCCAAGCTTTTCCCTCCTTGGGGAAGGGAAGTCCCTGATGTTAACCATCCCAGTTTAGGAGGCCTGAGTGGAGCGGGCTGGGCCCCACAGCTGGGTGGGAGGGAAGTGTGAGGGGCTGAGCCCAGACAAGGGGGGTGAGCCCTCGCTCTGGGCTAGGAGCAGAGCTGGGTGCAAGCAGAAAAGCGTGCCCACAGCTTGCATCTGTGGGGCAGGGTGGGCCCTAGCCCCCTGTGCATACTGCTGGTGCATTGCAGCCCCCTCCCCACCCCATGTACTATGGGACACGAGTGTCCTTTCAGCTCTGCTGCAGCTCTGCAAGGCCAGTGTGGGGCACGCACAGAGCCCCACGCCACACGTAGCAGTAGTGCTGGGGTGGTGCGGGCAGGGAGGCTGCCAGTGCCCTCCCTGGGTGGGCAATTGTGTGGGATAGGCGCCTGCACCCCTGCTGGGTCAGAGCAGCACCAGCGAGGCTTCCTGCACCAGCAGGTGCTGCTGCTGGTGGCCATGGCTTGGGAGGTCACCGCAGCGTGGGTGGGACGCATGCGTGTGGGTCGGTGCAGCAAGCTCAAGGTGCTATGGACACAGAGGTGTGGATGGGATGGGTGGTATTGCTGGGGTGCTGTCCCCTGGCCTGGGGGGGGGGACGTGGTACTGGGCTGGAGCTCCAGCATGCAGCGAGGGGGCGGCAGGCTACAGGGATGGAAGGGACACCTTGGTCCCACTGGGAGTGTCCCAGCATCAGGCATGTGCAAGAGCAGGCACCTGCCCCAGGGCTGCCCTCGGTGGCCATGGGGAGGTGGGGACAGAGCCAGTGCCACCATTGCCATTAGTCTGAGCACCTCGCCGTGCTGTCTCCTAGGTCAGGCCATAGGGACAGATGCTGATGACGCCAGCACCGACTTCACCAGCAGCATCGAGGAGGAGGTGGCCCACAGCACCATGGCCCAGCACGTAAGTCGGGGTAGCATGGCACCAGGAAGAGGGGTCATAGACCTAGGCATCATGCTGTGCCCCATCACGCTCTGCCTTTGTCCCTCTAGAACAGCCCCCAGGTCCCTAAGGAGAGCAGGGACACTGGGAAGGCACCACCAAGGAGCGCAGCACCTGCCCTGCTGGAGCGGGAGCTGCGGGCACAAGAGGAGCTGCGGGAGCTGAAGGCGCAGCTGGAGGAAGCCGGCTTCTCCTCCGTCTCCCACATCAGGCAAGAGCCCTGGGATGTGGGAGCTGGTGGGTGGTGGTGGCTTGAGGGGGCACCCCATGCCCTGGCTGCTGCCTGCCCTTCACGGCATCGCGTGCCCCCAGGAAGGCGATGCTGAGCCTGTGCCTGGAGAACGCAGAGCTGAAGGAGCGGATGGGTGAAGCCACGTCGCTGCTGGAGAGCGGGGAGCAGGAGGAGGCTGGGCAGGGTGGCTCCCCGTCACCTGAGCCCTGCAGGATGCAGCGGAAGGGCCGCAGTGCCCTTGGGGACCACCTGGCTGGTGGCAGCGGGGACGGCCAGGGGCTCGCAGCAGAGAGGGGAGCCGTGCCCACCAAGCGCCCTGCACTGGAGGCGCAATGCCGGGACGATGCGCCCAAGAGACCCTGCCCCGGTGCCCCCGGTGGAGGGGACGGGAGCCACGTGAGTGCTGCGGCCACAGGGGACCGGGATGGGGACAGGGATGGAAGTGGGGCTGGGGGTGCTCACAGCCCATCTCCCCTCTGGCAGGAGGAGGGCACGGCTCCGGGCGGGGGCTGGCCGGGGCTGGGTGCGGAGCTGCGCTCTCAGGTGGCACAGGGACAGAGGCAGTGCCAGGAGCTGCAGGACAAGCTGGCTGCCTCGGAGGCCACGGTGCGGGCACAGGCTGAGCAGCTGGAGAAGTACCACGTCCTGCTCCGTGAGTCACGAGGTGGGTGGGATGGGGGGGTCTGCGCCGAGCTGGGCATGCCCTGTGCGCGCCTCCTGCCCATAGAGGGGACTCTGAGATGATGGGGTGCCCAGCAGGTGAACCCCACACCCAGCAGCTCAGCAAGCAAGTGCAAGTGGACTTCCAGGACTTGGGCTATGAGACGTGTGGGCGAAGCGAGACTGAAGTTGACCGGGATGAGACCACCAGTCCCGGTAAGGAGAGTCAGGGGCTCTGGGGACCCCTGTGCCTTGCCCATCCGACATGGAGAAGTGACGCCGTGCCCTGTCCTCCCTGCAGAGTGCGAGGAGCCGGATGTGTTCAGCGAGCCCAGCCTGGGTGAGGAGCTGGGGTCCCCATGCCGGCCAGGGGTGCCCAGGGTGGGCAAGGCTGCCCTGAAAGCCACGGCCCCGCCAGATGTGGGAGCCCTGCACCAGCACATCCAGGACCTCAAGGCGCAGCTGCTCAATGCCAACAAGGTGATCCAGAGCCTGCAGCGCCGTGCCCGCTCCGTCTCCGTCACCAGCGGCTACACCTCGGGCACCGAACGGCCCCCACAGGGCCCCACCGCCCTGGCCTCGCCGGCCCACAGCCTGACCGACGAGGATGAGGGCTGGCAGTCGGACGGCCACGGCACCCTCTGCCCGCCCGCCCCGTGGGCGCGCCGTGACCTGGAGCGCCTGGTGCACCGCGTCGCCCTCCTCGAGGCGCAGCTGCCCGTGACCAAGCCCGGAGGTGCCTTTCCCAAGGAGCTGCAATCTGCTACCTGGCCAGGGTACGGCCGTGGGGATCGGGGCCGGATGGGGGGGCCATGGGGGTTTCCAGGGCTTGCCCAAGGTGGTGGCTTCTTGTTGCGTGCTCTCCCTGCAGCCGGGCTCATGGGGTGCACAGACACCCCTGTGGCACCTCGTCCGTGCTGTGCTATCCAGGGGGGGATCAGGCAGCCCCGTGGACCCCCCCCGCTTGCCAATCCCCCCAGGAAATACGACTCGCTGATCCAGGCGCAGGCCCGGGAGCTCTCCCACCTGCGGCAGACGCTGCGGGAGGGCCATGGGGTGAGCCGCAGCCTGGCCCAGCACCTGCGCGATGCCCTGCGGTCCTTCGAGGAGCTCCTCCGCGGCACCGACATCGACTACTACCTGGGCCAGGGCTTCCGGGAGCAGCTGGCCCAGGGCAGGCAGCTGGCCGAGAGGCTCAGCGACAAGCTGGGCACCAGTAAGTGCCTTTGGGGTGGGCCCTAGGGAGGGTGCCATGGGGTATGGTGGGATGGGAAGGGATGCTTTGATGGGTGCTGCGAAGAGCAGGGACCATTTGGACACCCTGTGCTGTGTGGGCTACCTGCTCTGAGCTGGGCTGTCCTGCTCGGGCTCTGTTTGGGTACAGGCAGCCTGGGGTTTGGGGACACTGACCGGTCCATCTCTGGCTTGTTGTTTTCAGGAGATCGACAGGACGGGAAGGATAAAACCAGCCATGAACTCCTGGCGCTGAGGTACCTGCTGCCAGGGAGGGCTTGGGGGAACCTGCTCTGAGTGGGTACCCTGGGGGCCATCACTGCTCTTGGGGGGGGGGGGCCGC
>VXAA01004384.1:703494-716429 GCA_013399115.1 Anseranas semipalmata
GGGGGGGTCCAGGGTGCCCCAGGTGGGTGTCCTGGGGCTGCCTCTGCTCTCTCTCTGGGCTTGGCATCCCACAGCTCCAGACAGCATGGGTGGGAAGCGGGGTGTCATGCTGGAGGTGAGGGCCACACTGCTGTGCCCCACCAGCCCCGTGACGGGCCATCTCCGCAGGCTCAGCCAGGAGCTCCAGGAGAAGGAGAAGGTGATCGAGAGCCTGGAGGCGAAGCTGCAGGAGCGCTGTGAGTCCCCGGGCAGCAGCCGCCCACCCTCCGAGTCGTCCCGCTCTGCCACCAGCGCCTCCTTCGTGTCCGATGCGCTGGAGCCCTGCTCCGACGGGGATGCAGCCAGCGAGTGCAGCCAGTGCCATGAGGAGCCCGCCCGGCTCGCAGGTACCGTGGGGTGCCACAACCATGGGCTGGGGATGTGCAGCATGTGGGTCCCTGCAGCGATGCACGCCCGTGTGGCTCAGCACCTCGGGGAGGATGGGTCCCACCAGGCTGAGCCAGAGCCACGCTAACATCTCTCTCCATCTCTCTCCTGTCTCTAGGCCTTCACTTTGACTCCTTGTCCAAACCCATTAGTGCCCCCCTGCCTGCGCTGGCCCCCAGGCTGCCCCCCTTCCTGCCTGCCGGGCTCCCCCCTCCCGCGGCCCCCGCGCTGCTGGGCTGCTGCGGGACCCCCGCCTGCTCCCTGGCCGAGGCGCAGCAGGAACTGCAGGTGCTCCGGAGGCAGCTGGGAGAAAGTGAGCGCACGCCTCCGGCACAGGGTTGGTCCTGCCTGCCCTGCGTGCTGCGCTGTGCTGCATGGCCCCCGGCCCCTCCTGACCTGCCTGGCCCCCCCCGGCCCTACTCCTGATCCCTGGGGCCACTGCTTCGAGGCCAGGTCCCAGCACTCTGGCCGGGGGACGATGGGGGCATGTGGCTCTCCTGTGCAGGGGACAGGGTGGGTGGGATGGGCACAGCCTGAGGCAGCACTAGTCCCTGGCCTGGGCACTTGGACACCTCGGGGGCCCCTTGGAAAGGGCTGGTTTGGTTAGCTGTTGTGTAGGAGTGGGGCTGAGAGCCTCCAATTCATGTCACGTAATCAGCACACGCTGGGAGAACCTCTGCTCTTCAGGGTGAATGGGTTTGAGCAGGACAGGAGACAGATGGTGGTGCTGGGGCTGGGGGCAGTGGGTTGTGCTGATGGGCACAGCAAGAAGCATGTGGCGAGAGGGTTTTTTACCCCCGTTCTTCCTCCCTGCTCATTGCTCTCCTCCTCCTCCTCATTGCTTTGCCCTGTGTGTGCAGGTGTGACGCTGCCTGTGGCAACAGCAAAGCCCACAGCCTCACTGGGACCCTTTGGAGAGGGCAGCAAACCCCCAGCATCGCTCTGCCAGCACAGCGCTCTGCAGAGCCTGGCTGAGCCGCCCAGGGCCACCGAGACCCGTGTCCTCTGGGACGTGCCTGCTCCCGGCTGGCCGCTTTACGGGGTGCTGCCATCGGGGTACCCGTCCAGCCAGAAGCTAACAGGTATGGTCCATGCTGGAGAGCCTGGGGGCATCCCGGCTGGCCAGGAGGGGAAGAGGGAGGAGACCCAGCCCCAGGAGGGCTGCGGGGCAGGGTGGTGAGGATGGCGCGGGGCAGGCGGCGCGGCCATCCCTGCCCTGAGACGTCTCCCTGGCCGCGGCAGGGGCAGACCTGCTGGAGGAGCACTTGGTGGAGATCCGCAGCCTGCGCCAGCGCCTGGAGGAGTCCATCTGCACCAACGACCGGCTCCGGGAGCAGCTGGAACGCCGCCTGGCCTCTACCGGCAAGGCCAGCGGTACGGTGCTGCACCGGGGCCATCGGGGGGACCAGGCTTTGCACACCACCTGCATGGGGAGGGCGCTCAGCCCCTGCGTGGCACGGAGTTGGGGAGAGAGGCTCAGCACCGGTCCCCCTTTGCAGGTTTGCCCAGTGACATCTACACCCAGGGGCCGGAGCTGGGGCTGCAGCTGAGCGGGGAGAACCGTGCACTGCACGAGGACAACCGGAGCCTGCGGCTGCAGTGTGACCATCTCTCCCGAGGTAGGGCCAGGCCACCTGCGTCCTGGGTCTGAGTTCCAGAGGGAACTTGCTGAGTGGGGTGGCGGTGACATCTCCGTGCTCTGTGTCCCCAGAGCTGGCGCGGGTGCAGGAGGCACTCCTGGCTGCCTGCTCCAGGGTGCAGGAGGCTGAAGCAGAGCTGGGCCAGAGGCGCGGGGAGCAGCGGAGGCTGGCGGAGGAGCTCACCAAGCACCAGGAGAGCATCCGGCAGCTCCGTGATGAGCGGCTCTCTCTGCAGGAGGACAACAACAGGTAAGGTTTGGGGCTGGCAGGGCTGGGTGGCGTGGCTGGCTCCAGACTCATGTGTCCCCTCCCTGCAGGCTGCAGCACACGGTGACGCTCCTGCAGCAGCAGTGCGATGAGCACCGCCTGCTCCTGCAGGCCCTGCGCACAGAGCTGCGTGTCTACGAGAGCCTCCCTGGCCCCTCTGCCGAGCCCCATGCAGGTACAGGTCCTGTGCCCAGCTCACCCAGTCCCCACCACCAACCCCAGCTCCTGGTCTTAGGGTGCCTGTCCCTTCTGCAGCCCTGTCACGGCAGTGGGAGGGACACGGTGGCCCCACTGGCAGCATGCCCCCCCAGCAGCCCCAGGCACAGAGCCCCAGCCATCCGCAGGGGCTCAGTCGCTTCTTTTTTCCAGGCTGCTTCCCATCTCCTCCAGTGCGGGATGTTGGTACCAGCTCAGCAGCTCCCTTCTTCTCCCCGCCACCCTCTGAGACATCGGTGCCCCAGCGGGTGGATGGTAGGTACCGGAGCCTGCCTGCACGAGTGCCTCAGTGCTGCTGAGACCAAGAAACTCGTGGCACCCTTGCTGAGAAGGGATGGTGAGCCCAGGGCAGATCCAAGCCCCCAGGAGGGCTGCAGGGGCAGCAAGCAGGGCTCCTTACCCAGCCCTGCTTTCCCCAGAGATGCGTGGGGCAGACCCACCGGTGAGGAGGAGCGAGGGACCGACGGGGGCTCATGTTGTTGGCCGCCTGGACACCTACCGGTCCCTGGAGCAGCACATCCTGGAGGGGAAGGCGCTGGCCCGTGAGCTGATGTGTCTGACGCGCCCGGCGCTCGGGCTGCCCAACCACCTGCTCCCGGGAAAGGAGGTAAAGTGCAGGCAGGATGGGGCTGGGGGACGGAGCCTGCCCTGTGGGCCTGCAGCAAGCAGGGAGGCTCCATCTCCTCCATGGTCGTGGATAAATCAGGCTGCTACCAGCGAGGCGTGGGTGATTTAGGGCTGGATCTTTGCAGCACGGGGTCCCTGTAGCAGGCATGTGAGCGTGCTCAACACAGCACATGTGTGGCAGGGGCATCCAGCCCAGGGGCTGTTGCTGGCACTGCCCTGCTGTGCTGGGCTGGGGACGGTGAGTCCCTGGGTGCAGCGGGACGTAGGTGCCCCGGCAGCACCCGCTCCTGCACCCTTCTCCCGCAGGTCCCGGGGTGCACGGGCGCGGGGCACCTCTGGGGCAGCGCCAGCACCCTGCACCGCGTCCTGGAGGAGTGTGCCTCTCTCCTCACGTCCTTCTGGAGCACCGTGCTGCCCGTCAGCCCTGCCCAGCACCAGGGCAAGGTAAGCACCGTGCCGGGCGCTGGCGGGGCGATCGGGCTGGATGCGTGCTGCTCACGGCACCTGTCTTGTCCCAGGAGCAGGCATTGCAGGGTGAGATCGCGGCGCTGCGTGCCCAGCTCTCTGAGAGGGAGGATGCTCTGCAGAGCACAGCCGAGCGGCTCCGCAGCATGGCCCAGCTCAAGGACAGCATGGAGCAGTTCATCGTGAGCCAGCGTACGTGGCACAGCCAAGCTGGCCCGGTTCCTGTGTTCCTGAGGTCACCCTGCGGCACAGGCACCTCGCTGACCCTGTCCCTCTCTGTCTTGCAGTGACCAGGACGCACAAGGTGCTGCGCAAGGCCAGGACGAACCTGGAGGTGAGTTTGCCCCGGCAGCCAGCGTGGGATGGGGCCCGGTGAGGGCTGGTGCCCCGGGGATGGGTGCAGATGGGACACCCCATGGATGTGGGACTGTTGGCTGTCCCCACCCTCTGTGTCCCTGTCCCTGGGGCACAGCAGACTGCTCGCCCAACTGGTGCCCTGCCAGCCGGCCGATCACTCACCGCCACGTGTGCTCTCTCCCCAGGTGAAGGCCCAGCAAGCCCTGTCTGTTGCGTGAGCCCCAGGCAGGGCAGGAGCGATGTCCCTGGCTATGCAACAGCCCGCTGGCCGCCAAGCCATGCCTCCCCCCAGGGGCTGGAGTGGTCAGGGCTCAGGGGTGCCCAGCACTGCCCCAAAATCAGGCACTGGACAGTCAGTGGGTCTGGGCTTCCGTGGAAGTTGTGTGCCCTCTGCCCGCCTTTCCTTGGCATCGCAGCAGCAGCTGCTGGCTTGGGCTTTGCCTGCCCCACGCTTCAGCACGTGCCCCCTCCCACCCACAGTGCTTGGAGTGGGGTGTCACAGCCCCCCGAGCTGAGCACCTCTTGCCCTGGGACTTGGTCCCATTTGTAACCTTGCTGCATATCTGCCCCTGCTCATGGATGTATGTATATATAGATAGATACAGGTATAGATATCGGAGCTGCGTTTCAGGGGCTCCCTGGGCATGTCGGGGCCCCAGCGCGGGAGGAAGATGTAAGAAATGACATGCTCTGTTTGGTGGCTTGAGAGTCCCCAATAAAAGTTTCCTTTGGGTCCCGGTGTTTTTGGCCTGCCTGTCCCTGCACCTGTGCCCCCTCCCCAAGCTGCCCAGGGTGCAGGGGCCATAGGCAGCGGCTGTGCCGACGGGGGCAGCTCTGACACCCCCCCAGCACAGCTCTGTGTCCCACCAGGCGCTCCCTTCCCTCCCCACGCTGGCCCCAGAGGGTGCCCCATGGCCAGCAGCCCAGCCCCAGGGCAACCCCGGCCAGCACAGCGCCTGTGAGCGACGCTGCAGCTTCACCGCTCCAGAGCCCCCCTCCAACACCAGGCCAGCGGCACCGAGAACAATAAATACTGTAATAAATAGAGAAAACCCTGTCACATGGCACTGCTTCGGCAGCTGACAGCGTAGCCGGGGTCCTGGGGTACCTGCCCTGCTCCGCTCTCCCCAGGCACCCCTCGAGTGCGGGTGTGCGCAGCTGCCCCTCTCGCTGTGACGAAGCGCGCCCTGCCCCGCGGAAGCACTCAACGGTGGGGACGGGGCAGGTGGTCAGTCCTTCGCAGTGCTGTCCTGGTGGCAGGTAAGCGCGGCTGCATCCGGCTGTTCCCTCCCTCCTGCTGGCTCAGCGCTGAACCCAGCAGAGGGCTGGGGCTGAGAGCTCTTCTCGAAGCTGGATAGCACAAGGAGGGGGGCAGCCCCACAGCCAGGGCTGGGGGACAGGCGGCACGACGGGTCTCCCAGAGTCCTCAGGGACCAACGTGGCCTTGGAGACTCATCACCAGGGCAGCAGGAGGACACGTTGCTGCTGGCCTGGGGACAGTGCCAGGACAGCCTTGGGGCCCTCGTAGGCTGGAGAAGATGAGTAGGGTGAAGCCCTTTCCGTGTCGGGAGCGAGGAAAGACTATTCTGGTGAGCAGCAAAGCAGCCCCAGACTCACAGAAGCCAAGGGGAGCTGTAGGTGGGTGGAAACCAAGGGCTAAATCAAACCACACCAGTAGGATGGGACAGTGTCACAGGCCCCAGCAGGCCCGGGCTCATCACTGGGGCCTGTGTCCCTGCCAGGTTCGAGGCTGGAGCCAGCGGCCAGTCCTCACGCAGTCCCGTGGCCCAGCGTGTGTGCAGACAAAGTGGCATTTCGTGTCCTGCGTGGGGGGCGGGTGAGGCCCCGGCTCAGATGGGCTTGTACAGCAGCGTGGTGACGTACTTCTTCTTGTAGCGGTGCGTGGCACTGAGCACCATCACGCCGTCCTGCGAGAGGCACGGCGTCAGCTGGAGCAGGTGGGGAGCCCAGCGCAGCCCGGCAGCGGGGCACCCCCAGGCAGCTGTGAGGAAGAGGCCCCCGCTGCTCCGGGGGCTTGGGGAGCCACCCCAGCCAGTCCCCGCTGTCCCAAGCCCTGTAGCCAGCGAGATACATCCACCACCCGTGACAGGGAGCCAGGACAGAGCGAGGGAAGGGTCTGGTATGCAACAGGAGAGCCCCAGTCTGCCCAGCTCCACCACATTACGGAGAGGCAGCTACAGGGAACTGGGGGCTGTAAGAAGACCACAACCTACACCCCTGCACGTGCCACGTTTCACCGGGCAGCCAAGCAGTCCTTGCATGGGTCCTCCAACCCCCGTGCCACCATCTCCACCCCTTGGCTGTCCAGGTTCTGCAAACTGCAGGCTCCTGGAAGCCACAGCTGCTCTCCTTTCCTCACCCAGTGGCCACCTGGGGCCGCTCCTTACCTTGATGGATAGCGCGTAGAGGTGATTGAGCATGACATGGTTGGGTTCGGGCAGCAGTGCTGGGTCACACTAGGACAAGAGAAGTGTCAGGAGGGAACAGCAGAGCCCTGACCCCCCAGCCACCGCAGGGAGCTGCCACCTCAGGCAATCTGAGCCGCTGGGTGGCTGTTCTGAATGTGAACAGATCCCAGCTAAGCACCAGGCAGAGCAAGGGGCCAAACCAGAGTGGTTAATAGGAAAATTGACACTTTTCCCAGCAAAGAGCAAGGGCCAGGCACCAGCCAAGGGGAGACCAGGCTCCTTGCAGACAGGATTCCCCTTCTGGCCCCAGCGTGGCTCTCTGTATGCGGGCAGTGTGCTGGTACCCACCGAGATATTGGTGTCCTTGTTGAGGATGACCTGGAGGAGGTGAGGTGGGAGGATGGGTGGGGATTTGAAGCGCTCCTCAGGCCGGTATACGTACATCTCTTGGCCGTAAGGTCCAGGTGGTGAACTTGATAAGTCTAAAGGGAAGAGACGGGAAGAGACGTGAGAGGGCTAAAGCCAGCCCAGAGCAGCTCCCAAGATGCTGAGAAGGACCCAACAGGGTCTTTCAGGCATTAATGTCTTCCATGAGCCCAGCTTGCAATTGGTACTGGGCAGACTGGGATTAGCATGCAGTGGGGCAGCAGCGCAGGCTTGTCATGTCTCATGGCTAGAAGCCACAGCATCTAGGGGACAGAAGGTGGCTTTTTCTGCTTCAAAGGGGTCTTCAGGCCTTAGTTTCCCCTTAGCCATGTATTCTAGAGCAACAGATCAGACTTTTCACAGCAGAATAAGCAGCCAGGCAAGCCCTGGGCATTTCCAAGCATGGTTATAAGCTGGCACATGCACTGACACAACACAGGCACCTTGTGGTAGCCACTCCGAGACCCCTACACGTGACTCTCAGCACTGCTGGGTCCCTCTCCCTGTGCCAACCAGCCGGCTTGCCCCAGGACAGCACCCTTTGCAGCAGGCACAGGGGCACAGCAAGCAGCACACCTGCACACTCGCTGGTGCTGCACAGTTGCCTGATGGGGAGGTCCCAGAATGGGAATTCCAGATTTAGAAGCTGCTCAGCCTGTGTGAGGGACCACAGGAGCTTGTTGTCACTGGAAGCCGGATGGGCCGCATCTCCCAGCCACACCTAACCTGATCGTTTTGGAACAGCCAGCACCCTGAAGGGCTCCACCTCGCTGGAGCTGCTGCTGCTTACCTGCTTCTCTTCAGGCTGGGCCTAGAGCTGAGGCTGTACCTGAGACGGGGTTTTTACCAGGGAGAGCAGGCTGCCGAGTGCCCGGACTAAAACATGACTGAACTACCTGCCAGCATCTGCGTGGTAACCTAACCTGCCACTGTAACACGAGTAGAGAAAGGTTTCCGATGTGCTAGCAATAGAACAAATTGCCTTGGCGTGAAAACCAGGAGCAGCTGCTGAAAATAACCTGGCTCCTGCTCTCACCTAGCTTCTGCCCCAGATCAGATGACTTACTCACAGTTGAGCAGACAGAAAGGGGTGATGTTCCCGGCGTTCACCAGTCTGAAATGGCTGCCTCAGCCGCAGACAGGCACCGACCCTGCTCTGGGACGGCGCCAGCACAGAACAAGTTACACCAGCACAGCCCCCCCACGGAGACAAGGCCTTGCCTGGGGGCTGCTGAGGACACAGGCAGGACGCGCTGCCAAACATTAATCTCTCCAGGTGTAGGCCTACATCTCTGCTCAGGGGGGTCTGTTCAGCCCCAGAGCAGTGAGTCTCAGAGCAGGAGGTGGAGAATAGCACATGCAAAGCTGCAATGCTACAAAAAACTCACCCCGACCTGAGGTTTCTGAGCTCTCCAGCGAATCCACCTTCAAAGCATCGAACACCTCAAAGTCAGACTTCTTGACGTGAATCAGGTTGTTAATCGTCCCCATCTGGCTGGTGACCACAGGCTGGAGAGAATTGAGGTAAGAGTCTTCCTACATTTGCCCTCAATTGAAGCACACTCAGATGCTTCCCAGATCTTCCCAGCCCAGCTGCCTTTGCTATGCCATTACCTCAGAGCACAGGTGGCAAGAGTCTAGCTCTGCTCTGTGCTTGCAGATCTCTGCTGCTTACCCTGGGAGGATTTCCCTTTACTCCCAGGCTCCTACATCACCTCCTATTTTCATCCTCCTTCCTGCTACATGCCGATGGGTAAGTGTCCTCTCCTTCCCATGCTGCTCCTGTGTGATTCAGTTTGGAGGAGAACTTGCAAGTGAATGCTGACCCATGGCTTGTCTTTCCACGTAGCTAATTCTGAAGGGGCCTTTAGAGCTTTCTGGTGTCTCACTGCCACCCAGTACCTCCCAAACACTCCCCCATACAGCGAGTCCCCATACAGCATGTCTAAGCCCAGAGGAACCAGCCTCTGAAAGGATTTGTGGGATGGAGGTTCTCCTTTCATTTTGGCAGATACTCTCTGCTCTTCCTGCACCCCTCTGCTGTGGTTACATTATTTCTAATCCCCTGAGGAGGGCAAGATCTGCAGGGATAAAGCTCTGAGAGTTACCTCGGATGGGTCATGGACCCACTGGCCGTCCACAAAAAATTTGTACTGGTGCTCTCCTTCCGGGAGGTCCAGGATAGCGACAAAATCATTGTGGCTGTGCAGAGAGAACAGATGTGCAACACCATTACCGCCCAGTGATGCTCTGGATGCTGCCCCTCCATGGGGTCCCAGAAAACAGCACTTCGTCACGCACTGTCCAGCCCCCTCTACCCCAACACCTGTGCGCAGGGTTAGGCTTGCTCATCGTTAGTGACCTGAGGCACAGACGGAGCAGGCACGAACGCTCAGAGCCCCAGCATGGCTCAAGCCCCTGGGAGCCCAGCCGCAGGAGCACAGAAGCAGTTCAGCTGGCAGACCTGCCCCGCGTGCCCAGGGGAAGCTGTCGTCACAGACGCTGTGTGCAAGACACACCGGACAGGATGTGTGGACAACAAATCTAAACTTGTGCTGGCACTGCAGGATGCAAGCAAGAAGTGCAACAAGTCTGTGGAGTCTGCGATTGAGATAAACCCATTCCAGAGATTTGCTGGGATTATGCCCGGAGTCCTACACAGTGTTTCCAGGGAAAACATAGAAGTATTGCAGAACAACAAGAAAATCACTATGGCAGGAAGACATGTGAGGGACAACTAAACAATCCCACTGGCAACAACACAACTAGGCATGAAATAAGGCCACAGCCCAGGGAAGAGCTTCCAGGAAACTGCAGCATAACTGGGCAGGGCTCGGCTGCCAGGACCGCAGCTGCGTGGCATCCAACTGGGAAAACAAGGTGGCCCATCCTGTCCTGTCCTTCTGTTTCACAACTTCCCACCACCACAGCAGCACCACCCAGGGAAGGAGTTGACTGCGTATTTGTGCTCAGACCTCTAGTTCAGGCATTCTGAACTGAGAAAAGCCAGGTGAGCAAAGGGAACAGCAAGTAGCACTGAGAAGAGAACCTGCTCCCTGTAGTGGAGCAGAGGAGAACGCAGGGTGACCCGAGGGACTAGCTACCTCTTGATGAGCGGGATCTTGGTGCTCCAGTTGTTGAAAGATCCGGAGATGAAGACCTCTTTGCCCCCATCGGCCCAGCGGATGACAGTGGGGCGAGCCTGTTGGGATGGTTTCACTGACTCCTCCAGATCCGGCTGCCACGACACAAACTCCTTGTCGCCAGGAATCTGAGCAAAGAACACCAGAGCCTGACTGAGACACAGAGACAACCAGGGCCACGTTCACTTCCCCGACTCTACCAGCCCACCTGCACATCCCAGACAAGAGCAACACCAGCCTAGGCAAGCAGCTCCACCCATACATCCCAGGAGACGTTTCCGCTGTGTTGCAGCTCAGCCTCTGGTTCTTTCTAAGAAAGTGGTCCCCCAGGACCCTGAGGCCCTGGCTGTGTTTAGCTACACAGCGCTTGAATTAAACACAGGGCAGCTCTCACATCAGCTGCTACTGCCTGCTCAGTAAAAACCCTCTCCATGCAAGCGGCCTGAGCCCAGCACAGCCGCCTCTGGGACGAGCTGAAGCGCCAGCCAGGACCCCAGCTGGAAGGTCCATGAAGGCAGCAGCCATCCCCTACCTTGGAGTCGTGCGAGCTGAACACGCTGGGATCGTCGGTGCTGCCCACCATGATCTTGTGCGGGTGCTCCTTGGTGGGGTGCGGAGCGCCGGAGCCGTCCGAGCGGTGGGACTTGGAGCCATGGCGCTCCCCAGACACTCGCTCGCTGGTGGTGTTTCCCATGACAGCTCAGCAGCCCCTGTGAGAGGGAGAGGACGGCAGTGTGCCTCTGCCCACGGGCTCCTACAGCGAGGAGAGGAGCGAGGGCACTGCTTCCCAGCGCCCTTTGCCAGGACAGACTGACAGCAGTCCTAAAAAAGGCCCAAAGTTCATTCCCAATGCCAAGTTTGGGAGCTGAAGGGGAGTTTAACAAACAAGACGGCTTGACCTAATTATAGCCATATCCTTATGAACCATGATAGTTAAGCCAGTAATTGTTATACTCTAAAACAGATATGAGTTACACCGCATCCTACACAAGCCCTCACCAGACAGCAGAGTAGAGGGACTGATGGGAAAAATAAAGCCAACCTTTACTGGCAAATCAGTTGCTTGGCACTAACAGAGCCTCTCTCACAGTCCCACAGCCGGGCTCTACAGAAAAAAATGCTACGTCCAGCAAGAAAACAGCCAGAGAGTGAAAGTAGCAGCTGTTTAACAGCTCCCAACAAGCCTCGCGCCTGGCAGAAGCGACAGGGAGCATTTAAAGCGCCCAAGTGGAATCGCCCAAGCTGGAGCTTGGCCAAGGCAAGGGGCTACCGCTGTGGTGCCTGCAAGAAGCTCGGCTCTCGATGGCATTCACTTCTTGTTCACCAGCAGGCCGCTGTGGCAGCTGCGGCAGAGCACAGAGCAGGGGTGCGCTTGTCGTGCCCGACCCCCAGCGCGGGGGCATCGGGAGGCACATCAGGCAGGATGGGCACATCCAGCTGCCCCGGCACCATCGTCCCCATCTCACTCAGCTTGGAGAAGGCAAAGCAGGATGAACTGGCCATGTGGCGCCAAGCCATGAGCAGCTACACGCCTCTTGGGACAAAAAACAAAGCCACCGCAGGTTACGTGGGAGGCTTCAGGCCCCAGGCTGTTTTCAGCAGCTGAGATGGGTCGGGGTTCTCATCCTCTTCCCAGCTTTCTTTTGCAGCTCGTGTACTTTCCACCCTGCTACGCTGATCATCAGCTCTGCAGGACAAGGCAAGAGGACAGCCAGCCCTGCTTTGCATGCTTAGTTGTGACATTTGAGGATTTGCTTAGAAGATCAAGTTATATGAAGGGTTCCAGGCAAGGCTGACAGCCAAAGCCAGGCTTTAGAACATTACAGAGCAATTACTAAAGTACTTCTTAAATCCTAAGGGCTAGAGGGCAGCTAGCCCACACACCTACCCCCTCGCAGTGAGGATCAAGCGTCCCTGAGCAGTTCAGGACGGGAGAGGTGCAGCACTTGCTCTGACACCTTTCCCGTATCTCCCAGGGGACATTCGAGCAGCTCCCCACAGAACCTGCCCCTGTGCGACTGCACAGGGTGTTAAGAGGTTTCTTCCCCAGTGCCTCTGCTATGGCTCCCTTACTGCTCTGCTGCCAGGCAGGTCAGAAAGGCCGAACTTCCTCCTGTAGCAAGACAGACCTGAGAGACATGTGCAGGCTTCTACAGGTGTGAAAGCTCCCCTTTCTCTTCTCTAAAAGGAATCCAGTCCCTCTGGCTGTCCCTTACAGGCCACATTCCCCAAACGTTTCCTGCGGTTTCCACCAGACTGACCCCAAGCCTGCTTCAGTTTCATCCAGGCCCTCTTTCCCCAGGTTGCTTCTGAAAATGACATGCCGTGCTCGCTGCTTCCCCATCTTCCAGTAGCCCGAACCAGAAACCACAGCCAGGCGGGCTGTGAGGACTTATTTTGGAGAGACGGGTTTGCTGTTCAGCACCCGCAGGCACCGTTTGCCCACAGCCTGCTCAGCAGGCACCTCCTGGTACTGAAGTTCCCCAAGAAAGGCCGAGTGGCCCGCGCTCTCCCATCTCCCTCTTTTAGAAAACGGGAACTCGGTGCTTCTTCTGGCATGGGGCTGAGGCGATGAGACCTGGAAGAGGGTCTCGCCCTGGACGTGCACCAAGCAGACACAGCCAGGACAAGGGTGGTGGCAGTGGCCGAGCTGTCACGCAGCATGCTCAGCCCAAGCGGTGCCATCGGGGGGCTCCAGTGACAGGAGGTGACAGGCACCTGAGCGCTGTCACAGCCCCAGGGAGAAGCGGGCAGCACCGGCGAGGGACGGGGCTCTAGGAGCAGCCCGGGCTGGGGACAGCCTTGCCAGTGGGGCCTGGGCAGCCGTCACCCACCGCAGCGTCACCTGCGGGAACGCCCGGCCAAGTGTCCCCGGGGTGTCGCACGGCAGCCCCTTGCCAGCCCCCATCCCCGGCGATGCCTCGCCCGCTGCCACCCAG
>VXAA01004384.1:720820-730864 GCA_013399115.1 Anseranas semipalmata
CACAGCCAGGACAAGGGTGGTGGCAGTGGCCGAGCTGTCACGCAGCATGCTCAGCCCAAGCGGTGCCATCGGGGGGCTCCAGTGACAGGAGGTGACAGGCACCTGAGCGCTGTCACAGCCCCAGGGAGAAGCGGGCAGCACCGGCGAGGGACGGGGCTCTAGGAGCAGCCCGAGCTGGGGACAGCCTTGCCAGTGGGGCCTGGGCAGCCGTCACCCACCGCAGCGTCACCTGCGGGAACGCCCGCCCAAGTGTCCCCGGGGTGTCGCACGGCAGCCCCTTGCCAGCCCCCATCCCCGGCGATGCATCGCCCGCTGCCACCCAGCTGTCACACCGCACGGCCCGGCCAGCCGTCACCGCACCCCGGCAGTGCGCAGCGCAGCGCCGAGCAGGGCGGTGGCCGGGCCCTCACGGCCTTCCCCGGCTCCCGGCGCGGACAGCGGCAGCGCAGCCCCCGGCCCAGCCCCGGTCGCGGNCGCCAGCCTCTACGGGGCGCTGTGGCCCGCCTCCGCGCAGCTCTCTGTGGCGCCGGGCAGCCTCCATGTTGTGACTTCCAGGAGGGGCGGGCGGCTGCGGCCATCTTTGTTATGGGCGGCCGGCCCGGCGCGGGGACCTGCTGGCTGAGGGCGGCCATGCCGGCTGAGGGCTCTGGGGCGTGCCGTGGGTTAGGGGACGCGAGTAGCCGGGCCGTGTGCCCGTGCCCTGTGTGGGCAGGACGGACGCCCGTCAGGACAGACACCGGAGCCACGCAGCCTGGCCCTTCATCCCCGGNCGAAACCTGAGCCAGGGCAGCAAGCCCTGGGGTGCGGGCTGGCCCCAGCTGTGGGACCTTGGGCAGGATCCGTCCCGCTGCTGGTGGCCAGGAGACTGTTCCCATGCTGCCGGTACACCAGCCTGCACACAGGAGACATCCTGCCGCAGGGCAGTGGTGCTTCGTTAGCTGGCAGTAAACAATCCCGCCTGTGCTGCCGCCCAGGGCAGCCCGGCGAAGCACGGGGCTTACCTCGAAGCGCCACAGCCCCCCGATGTCCCCACTCCTCTCGAAGCAGGTGGGTGCCAGTCCCTCATCCAGGCAGCATTTCAGGGCGCACAGGCCGGAGGCGCCGGCACCGATGACGGCCACTCTCTGGGCAGCCATGTCCGGTGGTGGCAGCAGGAGAAGCCGTGCTGGGGCCGTCGGGAGCGCAGGGGGCACCGAGCCTGGCGGGTGGCACGGGAGGGATGCGTGTGGTGCTGCTCGGCCGGCACCGGGTGTCCCTGTGCTTCCCAGCACGGGCGGCTGTGGTCAGCTGGAGCATTGTGAGATGCTTCATCCAGACACGATCTACAGGTTTCCACACTGCCGTGCCACACCTCCCGCCTACCCTCGGCAAAGGGCTCGTTATTTTCCATAAGCGCTTAATGATGCTGAAGCCAGCCCCAGGGACCTCCTTGGGGTGGGGGCTGAGACATGGCCACGCCCTAAATTTTAGCAAGTCATGGTGTGGAACGCAAGGCAGGGGGGATGCTCCGGGCACTTGTGCCAACCTTGGTGTGTGGTGGCCAGGAGCAGCCAGCACTGTTCCAGGTCCCCAACCCATGTCCCCATCGCATGTCCTCTGGAGGGGCTGTGTGTGAGTGACGGGATGGGACCAGTCTGTGCCACTGTGACCCCCCACCGTCTGCTCCAGCTGTGCGTGCCCCAGGCAAGGCTGCTTTGCTGTGGATACACGCGTGTGTGTGCATGCAGGTAGACCCCAACCCGTGCGTGTCCCCGGCACACAGGGGGACGTGAGTAATGGGACAGGCACCTGGCTCTGTTTAACACACTTTAATGCAGTTCGAAACTTTGCAATCCCTTTGCCATGTAGGTATTGTGTGAGTGTTGTCAGTAGAGGCACGCCTCAATTGCAGGTGACAGGACAGCCTGGTAAGTGCCGGCTCAGTTGACAGCAATGCCCGAGCAGGACGGGGTTTTCCCCACACCATTTCTCCTCCATCCCAGGGCAGCCACAGGGCGTTATTTTGGGCTGCCCCACCTGGGAGGCTCTGGTGCCTCGGGCTCGCTGTGCAGGGCTGTGCCAGCAAGCAGACAGCTCCCTCGGCACAGAGGGGCACGGCTGCTGCGTTACCAACCCCAGCAGGCAGACAGCGGGAGCCTACAGGTAGGCGAAGATGATGGTGAGGATGGCCACAGCCACGGCCAGCTTGAGGAGGAGCGGTGGCAGGGTAGAGGCAGGGGCACAATCCTCCACGTGCCGCGTCCTCAGGGGCCGGACGACGCGCTGCCGCTGGGTCAGGATGGCCGCCCGGGCGCCCTGCCACGCGCCCGGGCCCCGCAGGCGGTACTGGTAGGGCGTGCAGGGCCCCAGCAGCACCTCCAGCGCCAGCGTGGGGTCTGTGAGGAAGAGCGCCAGCAGGTTGGGCTTGGCGCCCAGCTGGCAGGCGAGCTCGTCCATGTAGGGGATGTAATCCACCTGGATGGTGTGCCGCTGGCTCGCCACGTACCTGCGGGCAGGGAGGGCAGGTGGGCTGGATGGACCCTGCTCTCTGGTGGGACGTAGCCACAGGAGCCCACCAGCAGCGCCCGTAGCCCGCAGTGCAAACTTGGCTCCTGCCTCATCCCAGCTGGTTCCCAGTGGGGTCTTACCGCTTGGCCATCTCTTCTTTCTTGTGCTTGATGTCAGCCTCCATGTCGTGCCTCGGGGGCAGTGTGTTCAGCCCTGGGGGGGAAGAGCCACGCATCAAGGGGCTGCACAAGCAAAGGCACGGCTCGCTGCGACAGCTGACGACAGCAGCACGGCACAGCTGGCTGCTGCCTCCCAAACACGGCTGGGCACCATCTGCCCTGGCTCTGGGGCTGCAGGCTCAGGGGACATTTTGCCTCTCTTACCCTTGAAGACACGGGTAGCCCAGCGACACTGGAGCTCCGAGATGGGCATGATGGCTCCCAGAGGCTGGATGAAGCCAATGAAAGCCAGTGTCGGTTTCTCCAGGTCAACAGGGAACATGAATTTGTACAGGGAGACCTGGTTCTCCACCACCTTCACGTAACCCTCAAGGAAGGGGAAAGAGAAGCTGTACCCCGTGGCAAAGACCACGGCATCAATGTCTTCCCTGGTGCCGTCCTCGAAGACAGCAGACGTCTCTGTGAACTCCTGGACATTCGGCTTCACCCGCACCCTGCCTGAAATGATGCGGTTGGGCAGGTCGTCGTTGATGGTCGGGTGCTGGTCGAGGACCCTGGAAGGCAGAAGGAGCCATCAGGGCGCTGGGGTGGGGTGTCTCTGCAGCGTGCTGCTCCAGGGATGCTCATCCCAGGGGATGCTCAGCCCCAGGAATGGCTGGGACATCATCGGAGGGCACGTTCGCTGGCACCTGTGCTTTGGCTTCAAGCCGTAGTGTGCATGGTCAAATCTCATGTTCAGCTGCTTCTCTGCGAAATCACTTGCCATGGAGGAGGTCACCAGCTGCTTCATGAACGCCATCATGCGGGTGGTGAAGATGATGTCGATGGGGTACCCCTGCTGCCCAACGCGGTTGAAGATCCATGCACCCCGGCGGGTGCTGAGGAAGACCTGGGTGAGCAAGAAAGTCACTTCCTTAGTGCTGTGGTGGTCATGGGGACACCAAATTATCCCCCAGAGGGGACACCTCAGCATATGGGTGTCCTCATGGAGCTGGTGGTCCGGAGCCTGCAGTGTCCCACCTGGGGATGGAGCCCTGCCCGCGGGGACCCTGCTGCCGCTGCTTACCTGCTTGGCCGTCTGGCTGATCTCCACAGCCAGGTCCGAGCCTGAGTTCCCGATCCCAATGACAACGACCCTCTTGTCCATGAAATCCTGGGGGTCCTTGTAGTCACGGCTGTGGAGGTAGCGGCCCTTGAACTTCTCAATGCCTGCGGGGAGGGAGGAGGGATGCTGTGCTTCGCACCACTGGGCTGGAGGGCCAGACCCCACAAAATGAAGCAGGATCCACGCTGTGGCCCCGGGGAGCCCTCCATGGCTCTGCCAGACCCATCCCAGGGCTGAACCACGCAGGGAAACGCATGGGGCCGGGAGGAAAAGCAGCGGGGAGAACAGGGACAGCCGCAGCACAGCTTCCTGGGCTCTCTTCTCGCGGCGGGGGATGCTGGGCACGGGGTGGCGTGGCGGCGTACCGGGGAAGGCGTGCAGCGGGAGGTGCGCGTCGGTGTGGTGCCCGGTGCACACCAGCACGGCGTCGAAGACGGACGACTCCTGCTTGCCCTCGCTCTCGGTCACCACCTCCCAGCGTCCCGTGGCAGCGAAGTCTGGGCACTTGGCCACGCGGCGCACGCTGGTCTGGGCGGGGGGGAGCGGGCGTCAGCGTTTTGCGTCCCCGTCCCCGCGTGTCCCCCCCAGTCCCCGTCTCTCACCCTGAAGCGGATGTGCCGGAGCAGGTCGAAGCGCTGGGCGTACATGCGGAAGTACTCCATGATCTTGGAGTGGTGCATGTAGTTGGGGAAGTCGTCGGGGACGGGGAAGTCGCTGAAGCACATCATCTCCTTGGAGGTGTTGATGATGACGGAGCGGTAGATGCTGGCCCGGCCCTCCTCGGGCTGCTCCTGTGGGCACGGGGCACAGCTCAGCGTCCTGATGGCCCCGTCCCGTTGCAGGTTGCTGCCTTGCAATGGAGCTGGGGGGGTTCTGCCACTAGCGAGGGTCCCTGGGACCCACCAGGACGTGGGGCTGATGTACACAGATCCCCTGCGCCAGGACCCCACTGTGGCCAGCTTCGGTCCCCCTGCTGACACCCGTAACCCGCAGCCCGAGGCCGGCACGGCTTACCTCAAACCTCCATAGCCCTCCGATGTCCCTGCTCCTCTCGAAGCAGACGGGCTCCAGCCCCTCGTCCAGGCAGGCCTTGATGGCGCACAGCCCGCTGCTGCCCCCGCCGATGATGGCCACCCGCCTCGCCATGCCGCCCTCCGCCGCCGAGCCTTCGCCGGGGATCGGCGTGGCCTGGCTTTATGGAGCGCGGCAGCGGCAGCGGCGGCGGCGGCGGCAAGCAGGTGCCTCCCCTGCCGTCACTCCTCCCACGGGGCCGTGGGCAGGAAGCCAGCGCACGGCTCGCTCCGGCCGCTTCGCTTTTCGGCAGCGGCTTGAGTCAGGATCCGCACCAGCACCCGGCTGGGGACCCCTGTGAGGGGACGCCGTGGGGGCTGCCCGGAGGGGGGCGAGGGGCAGCCCAGCCCCATGGCATGCACGCTGGAAAATCAAACATTCCCTTGGACTTTTACCTCCGGGATTATCAGGATCAGCCCAGCCCTGCTTATGCTAAGCACTGCTGGTATCCTGGGGGGGGTGAAAGCGGCTCTGGTTGCCCCACGGGCGTCCTCACCGCATTGCCCACGTCCCAGTGCCCCCGCAGCCGTGGCTTGCTGCTGGCCCACCCGTGCCAAGCCCCACAGCCCCGCTCAGCTCTGCTGGGGCTCCTCTGCAAGCTCCACAGGGATGGCACGAGGGAGACACAACTTGTTGTCTGGGATTTTTTCCCACCTCGCAGCACCCCGCCGTACTGCGAAATGGCTGCGCAGCTTGCCCTTGCGTTGTCCCTTCTCCCTTGGCAGCTGCGAGAGGAGCCGAAAGTGCCCACAGCCCTGGACTTTGCCCCCACTGTACTTGGGACTGTGACCTCTGTCCTGCACGGGACGGGCTGCCCAGCACCCTGCTGCCCTCACCGTGGCCACACGTGGGTGAAGGTGCCGTGGGTGGAGCCCGGCGGGGAGCACTGGTCTCCCCACTGGTGACAAGTGACAGCAGGCACGAGGGGAGAGCAAAGGGTGGAGGTGCAGAGAAGCAGAGTGGAGGTGCGGGGTGGCACTGCCCACAGGGAAGACCCCGCAGCAGGAGCTTGGAGGTTCTGGCTTGGACCCATGGGGGAACATTTTTATTTCAACCACTGTATGGGCGATGACGGGTGAAAGGCAGAGAAGAGGTGCTTGCACTAGCAGCCTTCAGGCTGCTCCTGCATGCTGTGCTCAGAGGAACAGCACTCAAACGCTGCCTGTGTTTTCTGCAACTTAATGCATGTTTTCCAGGGCCTTAATGGCCATGAGCAGCCCCACCTGGCCCCAATCATTCCCCACACACCCAGAGCACTATTTAAGCACAGCTCAGAGCCCCCACTCCTTGTGGTCCTTGTTGGTGGGGGTCCTGACCTTGCAGAGCAGCTTTCTGGCTTGACTGCGGTCTCACCACCATTGATTTGCCTGATAATCTGGACTCTTGGCTCATTTTGCTCAGGTACTGTGGGACCAGCGCTGGCTGGCAAATTCCCTGCTAGCTCTGCTATTGCCTTCTACTCCCTCACGATGTCTTCCTCCAGTGAGGGCAGAAATGGTTTGTTAAAGCCCTGTTCCCTGCCTGTCGCTGTTGAGCGGAAACCTTGCAGCAGGGGAGGGGAAGGGTTGGTGCAGCCAGAGCACGGGGTCAGCACAGCCCTGTGCCCAGTGGCTGGAAGGCATGAGCCCTCTCTGCGGCAAGGCAGGGCAGGGCAGGCTGATAACCTCCTAGAGGGACAGCCTGGCTGCAGTGAGGAGCAACCTCACCTTCAGGAGGGGTATGGGGAATGCAGGCAGGGATCTGAGCAGCCCTGGGCTGGGTGAGGGTTACAGCTTTCCCCTAGACCCCAAGCAAGGCTGTTCCCACAGCAAGAGGAAATGCTTTAAGGCTGCAGGAGTGGGTGAGGCAGGACCCAGACTCCTTACAGTCCTCTCCTGCCAAGGACAACCAGAAAAAATGAAAGAAAAGGTTGCCAGGATGAATGGTGACAGTTCAGGGGAGCTGTGGTAGTTGCTAGCACAGTTCCTGGGTGCTGCCTGGGAAACTCACTCTGTGTTGCACTGACAGTGTTTTAAAAAAAAAAATAAATTGCTGTGACTGTACTGTTGCCCCTGGGTGACTGAAAATCCTATGGAAGGAGAAAAAAAGAGCTGTAAGGCTCTGCACAGTGGCATTAATTGTCTTAGTGACATGGTTTAGTAGAGGACTTGGTAGTGTTAGGTTATAGGTTGGACTGGATGATCTTGGAGGCCTTTTCCAACCTAAATGGCTCTTTGATTCTGCGACTAAAAGCAGGCTGCTGCTGGGAGCTGCTTCCCCATCTCTTGGAGATGGCATGGATGGACCAAACCCTTGGCTGCTCCTTCCTTTCCCCATCGCACTGGGAGCCAGATGCCAGTGTCCTTGTTGGTTGAGATCTGGGTTTGGTGCAGTACTTAAACCATGAGTAATAGGGAAGAGACACATTGCTTAGAAGGCAGAGCTCTTTATAAACCTGAGAACAGACCTTAGTGAGTCCCCTCCAGTCAGGTATTATGGAGCAGGCTGCACAGGGTGTGCTCACAGCAGCAACATGATCAATGTATTTACAGCACACAGATACACAGGAAATTGCAGAGAAACCTCTGCAAAGCCCCAGCTACCACATACACCATGGGCTAACACAGCAGGTGCCCAGCAAGGGCATACTGGTTCACAGTATCAGCAGCGAGCTGCCAGATGGGTGTGCTGACCCCTCTCTGGGCTCTGCAGGGATGGGTTTGTCACTGGAGAGCAGTTGGTGCAGCTTGGCCAGCACACGCTTTGCCTGACAGCCAGGAGGGTGAGACAGCACCAAGTGTCTAACTACAGGCCTGGGAGCCTGCAGCACTGCTAGTGTTAAATTTTGGCTGGACAGATACGAGTCCAAGTCCCAGTACCCCCTCTCCGTGTGCGCTTAGAGAATGGGGTGTATGCCTCCTCCTGTGGGAGGGATGCAGCTGTCAATGGCTCCAGAGTGCAAAGAGGGCAGGCGCGTTGAGCGGCGAGAGCCAGCAGTACTCCACCACGCTGTACAGCGCGTAGCCCAGAAGCAAACCAAAGAGCACGTCCGTCACGTTGTGCCTGCCCAGCATGACCCTCGAAACGCCGACGATGAGAGCCCAGAGCACCACGAGGACCCGCAGCGGGACAGCGAGCACCAGGTGGTGCAGAACGAAGCGGCAGACCAGGGCGGCTCTGGTGGCGTGGCCTGACGGGAAGGAGTACTTGTCCACCGAGATGGTGACGAACATGTCCATCTTGTTGTGCGTGGGCCGCGGCCGCCTGACGAGCCCTTTCACCACTGCCACCAGCACAAGATCCAGCAGCAATGCTAGGAGACAGTAACAGCAAGTGAGCAAGAAAGGAAAGTTTTTTTTTTGTTTTTTGTTTTTGTTTTGTTTTTGGAAACAAGACAAAAATAGAAGCAAAGCCACTCACTAAGAGAAGGCATAGCTACCAAAGCCTGCTAAGAGAAGACAGCATTTCCCATGGCTGCAACGCCCAGGTAGGAGAGCATGGCGCTCATCCAGGGCCTGGACTTGTGCACGAGCACATCTCCATCAGCACGCTGCCTCGCACAGCCGTTGTGCAGCACCAGACCCAGCGCCTGCCGCAGCCAGCAGCAGGACTCGGCCTGGCTTGCACCCAGGGGCTTCTCTTCCTGTGCAAAACTGGATCTCCAAAGCTCAAGGCTCAAATCCTCCCTTGATTTGAGAGCAACAGAGTGGTTAATATTCCCTGCCAGCCTGTACTGACTCAGTATCACTTTGCGTACCCTGGACTGACCCAGGTAAATGATCAATCCACTTTATCTGCTCAGCTGTGGCTTGGTGTGAGGGGGGTCCAGGTGCCCCCCGGCTGGCCTGGGGGCTCGCAGCTCCACATCTGGCTTCTCCCTGCTGCTGGGGGCACCAATGTGTAAAAGTTAATCACACTTCTTTAAGAGCTGAGTAAAGGGTAACTTAAATAACACCAGCTTGCTCCCAGAGCTCTGAAGGTTGCTGTGGTAGAAGACAGAGGTGAAGCGTCAGTGAGAAGTGTTCAGACAGTATTTGGCAAGAGCAGCTGCTCGTGCAGGGCAGTGCCTTCTCCGTCTCAGTTAGCCCAGTTCTCAGCACTGGCAGCCGGGGCTGCTTCTTTCAAGGGAGTATTGTGTAAGAAATGGATTTCTGCCTGTCCTATGGCTTGTTCCCGGGCACAAAGTCCCTCGGTCACTTCAGTTCACTCCCTCTGGTTAATCATTTAAGAATAATTTTTTTTTTTTTCTTATAAGTAAACCTAGCTCAATCTCTTCTTTTAACACATGGTTTGGGAGATTCAGCTTGGACATCAGAGAAAGCTCCTTCCCCACGTGGGTGCTGCAGGGCCCCAAGCTGGGTGGCTCCAGCTGGACACATGCCCTGGTGCCAGGACAGACCTGCTCTGAGCAGAGCGGAGGTCAGAAGCAACCAGGTCGCCTCCCACCAGCTCCTCCGTGATGCTGTAATTTAACAACACGCTGCTAAATGAAAAAGATGCACAAAAGCCTACATTTCCCACCCACTAAATTTAGATTCAAACAATCAATGTGAGACACCTATAATTTTACAACTTAAAAGTGCAAGTATCGGGGCCTGTTGTTCTGGAGGTACTACTGTTTCTAAGTGAGCAAAAATGGTGACTCCACATATACCTACTGGCACGGGATGCCAGGGGAAAAAGCACGACGCCACGTGTGGTTATAATGCCTGCTTCAGAGCTTCCACATCGGCCGATGTGGATCAACGCCTGCAGTGAGCCCAGGGGCGCAGACATCTGTGTGCTGGAGCAGCCAACGAGGCGCCGCAGCCCTCGGCAGACGTGCCAGCTGCTGGAGGCCGGACGGCTCCCCCGGGCCTGCGGCAGCCGCCTTCCCTCGCCTCTCCCCCCCCCCTGGGGCCCCGTCCTCCCGCCTGGGCCCCGGCCGGCCGCAGCGGCCCCTTCCCGGCCTCACCGAAGAGCAGGTTGAGCAGCACCTCCCTGCCGGCCGAGCTGTCGCTCCGGCACAGCCCGTAGCAGGTGCCCAGCAGCCAGGGCACGCCGTGCCCCGACACCTCCACCGCCTTCAGCAGCGGCCGGGCGCTGCCCCAGGCCGAGCCCTCCCCGGCGCACACGCCCAGGCGCTTGGAGGCCCAGAGGTCGACGGCGAGCAGCGAGCTGAGGGCGATGCCCGCGAAGGACGGGTTCAGCCTCATGCAGTCCTCCTCGGGCAGCGGCGGCGGC
>VXAA01004384.1:731668-747616 GCA_013399115.1 Anseranas semipalmata
CCGGGAGTCGAGGGGATGGAGGCCGCGGTGCGGTTCCGTGGGGTGGCGGAGAACGTGGGGTGGTTCTGTGCCGCTGTGCTTCGTGCCGCCTGAAGCGGGCGGCGGGAGAAGCCGTGGCTGTGAGGGGCAGCTGGGCCTGCCCCGGTGCTGGGCCGCGTCGCTGTGGGGCTGCTGGTTGGCGGTCACGTCACGGGCCCCGTCCCCGCGACAGGCTGCCCGTCAGTGCCGCGCTCGCAGCCGGGCTTGTCCTCAGCCGCACTTGTCCCATCGACCTGATTTTTCCTGGTGCCTGCCCGGGAACAGCAGAGCCCTGATTTCTCTCAGGGCAGGTAGGGAGGGGGTTCTGTGTGGCACCGCACGGGGTGCTCGGTGCGAGGCTCTGCTCGCAGAAAAGCCCTGACAGCCGTCCTTGCTGCGCCAAGGCGCTGGGAGAGCTGCCGCCGCCTGGGATTTACCCAGTCCCCTCTTCCTGCATCCCCAGAAACTGGGGGCAGGGGGACGGACCCTTGCTGGAAATGAGGGTGTCCAGCCTGCGTGGCTGGGGTCTCTGGGCATCCCCCCTTCCCAGCACTGGAAAAGCATCTTCTCTCCACAGCCCTGTGCTGGAAACCGTTGTGCTGTCGCTGCCGGAGGCAGCTTGCTCACGTCTGCAAGGGAGGGAGCAGATGGAAGCTGCCCTGGCAATCCTTGACTTGGAAGTAGGTGGCACCTCGCACAGCTCCGGGCTGCCCGGGCTTCCTGGCAGGGGGAGACGGCGCTGGCGTGCCTTTGCCTGCGGGGCTGTCCCTGCTGTCAGGAGCGCCAGCTTGGGCTGGAGCAGCCCCCCCAGCCCCGATCCGGCTGGGGAGCGGGAGCAGCTGGCGCTGGTCCCGTGTTTGCCTCGAGCTGCTGAGCCTGCCCTGTCCTGGCCGCCCTTCCTGAAAGCAGAGCCCCGCTCGAGATTTCTCGTGGGTGCCAGAGGCTGCAGCAATGTGCCGGGATCAGTTTCCTCCGGCTTCCTGCCCTTCCCCAAGGGCAGAGGGGCTGCGTCCCAGGAGCTGCCTTCTGCATTGCCCTAAGCCGGCCGGTGCCACAGAGCGGGGCCAAGGAGCTGGCGTGGGGCTGGGCTCAGGCAGGGGATGCACGGGATGACCCCGTCCTCGCGCTTTCGGAGCAGGCAGGGTCCTTGTGTGCCAGAGGGGGTGCCTGGGGGAGTCGCAATGAGTGCGGGTTGTCGCTTCTCGGGGATGGTGGAAGCCAGATGTCCCCTGCCGCTTGTCGGTAGCTTCGGAGCCCAGATCTGTGTGAAGCTGAGCTCTGACTCAGCAGGAGGCTTCAACCGGAGCAATGTGTCTGAGTAGTTTAAAGGTTTTTCTGTTTCATTCTTCTTTCTTTGATATCCAGCAGTGACACTGCCAGTTTTTCTTGGGTAAAGATACTTGTATGCTGCAAGCCTGACCTGCCTCGAGACACAGACCTAGCGCAATGCTGCACAGGTGATTTTTAACCACCTCTTGCTGTGGGTGTGCGGGGCAGTGGCTTTTCAATTTAAGGTGTGGATTCAGCATCCGAAGCGTACCTGCTTTTCCGATACTCAGGATTTCAGGAAAGGTGCCTGGGAGCTGGGCTAGGGCTTGCTCGAGCCGGGTGGCCGCTGTCCCAGCTCGTAATTACCACGTGGTGATCCCTTCCCTTGCTGGATCCGCCTGGTGTTGTTAGCGTGGTCTGCAGCCAAGATTTTGGCTGGAATTTCCCCCCACCCACAACCCCAACAATGTGGCAGGGATTTCATCACACCAGCAGCAGGCATAATTGTGATATTTAATTACTGCACATGTGTCTTAGCAAATGCCTATATTTAGGGGTGTAAAAATTGCAGACGGAGCTGCAGGCTGGGGGGAGCTGCGTTGGGCTCGGCGTGTGCGGTCGTGGCTGTGCCGCAGCTGACGTGTAGGGGAGGCTGCTTTTTTTCCTCCAGAACAAGAGCTGAATAAGAAGAGAGAGTGACCCGAGAGAGGCTCGGAAATGAGTTTTGGCCCACTTGGTTGGATTGCAGGTTAATTAAAATACTATTGTGCTGGCAGAGCAGGAGCTTCTGCTGGCCTTGACTGACTCAGTGAAGGAGCTAAAGACAAATTTGTTTTTGAATGAGGTCCTCAGTCGCTTCCTGCAGGTGGGAAGGTAGTTCCCAAGCTCTGCTCTTGAGTTAGTGCTGCCGGAGGGAGGATCTGGTGGTTGATGCCAGAGACGGGCACTGGCGAGTGGCTCTGGCTTGGTACGTAGCCTCTGAGGGCTCCAGGAGAAATGGCTTTTTCAGTGGGATTTCAGACCGAATCGTTATCCCTTTATCTGTGCTCTGTGCCCCTGGTCTAAAGCAAGTGCTTTACCCTGCAAGTGCTGGCACACAGCTGCTTGCCTCGGTCCTTCCCCTGCAGGCACTGCCCGGGCGCTGTCACTGCCATTCCCCGATAACCTGCCCTTTCTCTCTCCGTTCGCTAGGTCAAGCTGGGAGCTGCCCGACTTGCGAGAAGGAAGAGTAAAAGCCATCAGCGATTCTGATGGAGTGAGCTACCCCTGGTATGGAAACACCACAGAAACTGTCACCCTGGTCGGGCCCACAAACAAGATCTCCAGGTTCTCGGTGAGCATGAATGACAATTTCTACCCCAGCGTGACGTGGGCTGTCCCTGTGAGCAACAGTAACGTGCCGTTGCTGACCAGGATTAAAAGGGACCAGAGCTTTACCACGTGGCTGGTGGCCATGAACACCACCACCAAGGAGAAGATCATCTTGCAGACTATAAAGTGGAGGATGCGAGTGGACATTGAGGTTGATCCCATGCAGCTCCTGGGGCAGCGGGCACGGCTGGTGGGAAGGACTCAGCAGGAGCAGCCCCGGATCCTGAGCAGGATGGAGCCCATCCCACCAAATGCACTAGTGAAACCCAACGCCAACGATGCCCAAGTCCTCATGTGGAGACCCAAGCGAGGCCAGCCTATAGTCGTTATACCTCCCAAGTAGCGCAGCACCGGGGCGCGCGCCGGTGTGTGCACGTGGGGACCTCGGTGCTGTCAGCGTGGTGCAAATGAACGGGGTTCCTGAGCCAAAGCAGACCTCTTGGGTTCACCTGCCTTTGTAGCTGTGGTTGGAAATATGGCTTCTCCTTAGCTGGAAAGAGAGCGTGAGCCCGGCCTGGCCGCAGGGAGGGGTTGCCGAGCTGGTGGATTTCCCAGGAAGTGGATTTGAGTGCTGGAAAAGAGGCTGTCTTACCTAACCAGCTCCTGCTTCCTTGTAGGGAAACGTGAGGAGCAAGAGCGTGATCAAACCGTGCCTGTGGCAAATGCTGCTCTCCACCCCATTAAGCCGTAGAAGAGGAGACCGTGCCTGCCAGACGTGGGGGGGCTTGTGCAGTCCCCCTTCCCCTCGGTGTCTCTACCTATGCATTTCGGATCGATAATCAGCCCGTCGCCGCGCTCGCTGGGACTTGGAAAGGCCTGGGAGCGGTGCGGGAGCTGGTGCCCGGCCGGAGCCCAGTGCCAGCGGTCATCTCTGCCCGGGAGGGGCTTTCCGCAGCCGACTGGAAGCGGGACATTTTGCATGCGTCTCGGTGTGTTTGGAGTAGTTGTGAACGTAGGAGATGGCGTAGTTCATTCCCGTCTTGGAGTGAGACCTAAGGGCAGGTTAGATGTCCGTTAGTTTTAAGGTGCACTAAATCTTTGCAGTTCCTCGACCTCCCCCCCCATCCCCTCCAGCCCTTTTTTTTGCAGAAGGAAAAATTGTTCTCAGTCAGAAGAGAAATCGCGAGCGATGCCTGTTTACCCAGGCAAGAGAGAGCAGGCAGTTACTGATGGTGTTTGTGTTGGTATCCAAAAAAGCTTGGAGGTACTCCAGGATTCGGGTGCTTCCACTGCAGACGTGAGTCCATAGCAAGAAGCTGGGTGCTTGTTCATTTTCCACGCAAATGCCTGCTTGTGTGGGGAGCCTCATCCTTACCACCCGTGGAGCAGCGCAGCGGGTGTGCGTGTGCAGGGTGCTCATGGGTTTGCATGGGGAGGAGGAGGAGCAGAGCGTGCTGCCTCGTGCCGTTGCAGGTGTCTGGCAGATAACAGATTTCTTTTTACTTGCCTTTTTCCTCGCCCCGTGCCCTTTCCTCGCTGCCTGGATCGCTGGCGTTGTTCTGGTCGGTGAGGAGGTGCTGGTGCCGTGGGCTGCGACGTGCAATTCCCTGCTTGTTTCAGCAGGGGAGCAACATTTCCTCTCTTTCAGCTGTGTCCTGAAGGTTGCACCCTTCTGGATGCAGCAGAGGCAGGAGCCACAGTGGCTCTGTCCCTGCCCAGGGACAGCTTCAGGTGCCCTGTGTTCCCAGAGGGTCCTGGGCAGATAAATATGGCTTTTGCTGCTTTCCCTGCTCTGTTTGCTGCCCTGCCATCCCTCTGGCTTGCACCCCTGCCTTCGTGTGACGAAGGTTTCTGCTGCCGTGGGGATGTGGGGTATTCCTGCTCGGAGCTTCCAGCGTTTGTCCCGCTGCTGGGAGAGCTGGGGAAGGGTTGTCTCATTCGCTACTTTCGTGCAGAGCCTTTCTTGCAGCATCGGGAGCGCTTCCTTGCACCCGGCCGTCAGGCAGCCCAGCCCAGGGCTGCTTTGCTTCCCCCAGGAACACGGAGCCCGCTCCCCCTGCTGCAGAGCAGCCTTCTGCCCGGTGCGCACGCGCCGCGGGGCAGTGCCTTCCCGTGGCATCGCTCTCCAGAGCACGCACGAGTCTCTGCAAAGCTTCAGCCGCAGCTTGTGCTTCTCTGGGGTGGGACGTGCACCCCGGGCATCTGGGAGAGCCCGTCCTCACGAGCAAAGGGACTCCCCAGGCATCTTAGACCAAAAATCCCTGTGAAATCCCCATGCTATTTATTATTCTTGGTAGCATTTGCTACGGATTCAGTTCTTTATTTTTCTTTCTCTTTCGGGAGTGTTGCACATTGGCGCCTCGACGAACACTTTCAAGTGCTGTGGGCTGTGGTCCCGCTCCTCCTGCTCAGCCTGGTGCAGACGGAGGGGTTCGGTGGACTGGGAACCGGCGGGTTTTGGTTTAGCTGAGGGCTGGGTGAACCCTTGCTGTGAGAAAGGATTGAAGGGAAAGCAGGCTCTGAGCTCTGGTTTGCTTCGTTTTCCTGAGCAGAACTTCTGTGGGGAAATGGTCAGCATGGGAGGACACCCCGTTTTTGTGAGATTCGGCCAGTGTTTTTATACTGATGCACAATCAAAGGCAGTTTTAGCCATCACTGATGTTTTGTTTATCAAAAGTGTGTGTGGAAAGCTGTTAGAAACTTTCGATACAATTTGCGTTAAAATTTGGGGGAGGGGGAAGTACCTTTCGGCATGAAATAAGACAAACGCGTATTTTTGACCCGCTGGGATAGCGGGAGCGGGTGCCGGGGCTGGGCCGGAGGGCGGCTGAGCCTGATGAAACGATGCGGCGAGGGGCTGCACGCAGCTGAAGCGAAGAGGAAGGAAAGGAGGGAGGCAGGGTGGAGGGAGCGATCGGCCCCCGTACGGATCCGCTCTGGAAGCTGGCGCGTTTGAGCCTGGGGTCAGCTCGCATCTCGGCCGCCCCAAGCCATATTTACGAGGGCCCCGAGTGGGAGCCCCAGTGCTGGCTCCACAGGAGCACCCCCAGATCCCGGGGGAGCACCCGGCTCAGCCGTAAAGCCTCCCCACGGGATGCTTCCTCCCTCCAGCACTCGCTCCCCTTCCCCGCTCGTAGCCGGCGCCTCGTTATCTCAGGGAGGGACAGGTCGCGCTTCCCCCTCGTCCCGAGGTGCCCCTTCTCCTCCACCCCTTGGCATTTTCAAAGCCGTGTCCCCGTGCCACTCGGGCACGGCGCTGCGGGAAGCATCCGTCCGTCCCTCCGGGTTCAGAGCATCGCCGCGGGTGCTGCGCGGGGCGGGGAAACGCCTGCGGGGCAGGCGGGCGAAGCCGAAGCGGGTGCCGGGACTGCTGCCCCCGTCCTCCTCGGCGCCCACGCGGATGCGTCTGCCCGCCCGCGTGCTCGGTTCGCGTGTTTATTTATTTATTTATTTATTTTGAGATTTATTTAAGTTATTTATTTGTATTTATCGACGGCTGGAACTCGGGGGGGTCGTTTCTGCTGCGCGGGCAGGGGTGGCTGGGTTCCCCCCTCTGTGTATTTTGGGAGCGCTGAAGGGGAGGGTTGCTCGTGGGCACCTGCTCCCATCCTGTCCTCTTTTGGGACGGAGGGAGAACTGGGGAAAAGGAAGAGGAATCAGGTAAATGTCTGCAGGGAGGACATCCCGTGCCTGTCCTTTTCCTGCAGAAGCTCGAAGCCCCCTTGTGCCCCCCCCTCAGGCGCTGCGCTCCCTCCCGTGCCCGTCTGTATTTATTGGCCTGGCCTCCCGGTGTTTTTCTGTTTGGCTCGCGCTGTATTTGATGTTGCCAATTTCCGGAGATGGTGATAAGAGCAAGGACGTGAGGGTGTCACTATGGAGAAAAGACAAAATCAGGTATTCTGCTGCTGTGTGGGGAAAATCGGAAGGAAGAGAAGACGAAAGCTGGTTTTGCAGAGTGCCTTAAACACAAATGACTTTACCGAGTAGGGGGCTTGGACTTCTGTCTTTGGATGTTATTGCAAACTCAAACAAATGTTGCATTTCACTTCTCTGGGATTAAAAGAAAAACGTTCAATCTGTGCTGGAACCCAAGTGTTCTGTCTGCTTGAGTCTGGCTTTCTTGGGCTGGAAAGCTCTGGAGGAGCGGAGGGATGCAGACTGCCCTGTTTCCCTTGGGAAATCAGATCAAGGCGAGGGCTGTGTGCCAGGGTGCTGCAAGAAACCCAGGAGCTCTTGAAGCTTGTGGGGAACTTGGGAAGCTGTCAGGCTTGATACGGCTTAGCAAATGCAAAGACAAGGGATGTTTCCCCTTTGAAATTGCAGGTCCCCCTCCTGCTTCTTGCAGACTGAGAGAGGGGGAATAAGATTCAAACCAGAGACCAGGTGGCATTATTTTTCCCCACCGTCTTTTAGTAAAAATGGGGATAATGGAGAATTTTATAACAAGGGGTCACTTAAAAGTTCCACAAGTGGGGAGGGGTAGAGGGGCAATTGAAACATTTGGGAAAAATGCAAATATTCACTGTATAGTCTCTGACAGCAATTGGGATTTAATGTAAACATTTTTTTGGCAATGAAAGGGGGAGTTCTCAGCCCGAAAGGCAGCTGCGTCTGGGGAGTCCTCAGTGGGGTAGCCTGGCCTGTGGGGGGCTGGAGGACAGCCGATGGGTGCCGGGAGGAGCTGGAGGCTCCGAGCATCGTTGGAGGACATCTGTGGAGGAGGCAGAGCCAGCGCAGTTGCTGCCCGCGGGTTAGGCCCCGCAGGATGCTGGAGGGCATCTCATTGCATTGCACGGCGGAGGCAGCAACGCGGTGCTAGTCCCTGCTGCTGCGCAGTGCCTTTGTGCCTTCAGCCGGCCCGTTTCTTTAGTAGCTGCTGGTTTGAAGTGTTGCTGACTGTGATGGGCACTTAGAGATGCTGGCGGGCAGCCTGTGCGCTATTCAATGAGTAGGTTTCTTTCCTAGCGTTATATTAAAACACTTGTTCATCGCTTGACAAGTTTGGGCCTGCACAAAGCGTTGGTCCCCTGGGCGGCAGGGCTGTGCAGCAGAGCAGCAGAAGATGCCTGGAAAGCAAATCACGTACCTTCTGACTTCACAGGCCCGAGGATTTGGAGGTAAGCGCCTGATTGAGGTGAGAAATCCCTGAGGGTGCCTTATTTACAGGCAGGGGGGAGTTTGCAGGGATTGCGTTGTGCCATGGGGAGCAAGGGGAGCTACATCCCAGTCCAGGCTGACGTTCCCCAAGAAGATGTCTCCCTCCTTTCCCCACCGCAGCTCCTTGGTGAAGCAGGGACAGCACGGCTGCCCTGGGACCCGCTGCCACTTTCCAAAGTGCCTTATTTACAGAGCAATCACAAGGGCAACCTGTGCTGCTGCCACCAGCCAGGAGTGTGGGCGCACACCCCAGCTGCAGAGCCACAGCCAGCAAAGCAAACCATTCAGGGTGCCACAGATGAAGCACCAACGCTATGGGGGTGAACACCAGCAGAGGCAGACAAGGGATACCGCGTGTAGTACTGAAGATCAGTTTATTTCCTCTTTTCCCTCTTCCATAAAAGCTGAAAACAATCAGTCAACTTTCAGCAAGAGATGAGAAAGCAGTGAGAGATTTTGCTCTGCAGCTCCTCCGCTACGCAGGGGAACAAATGAAAGTGTTAACAAATTAGTGACGACCGCTCCTAAAGGCACACAGCAATTTGGAGCACCCTCAGCTACCTGATGGGAGACACGAGCCCAGCAGGACACACCTCGGGGCTTGGCTGCTGACACCACGCTTCTCACCATGCTGCCAGGAAAAGCTCAGCCAGTGCTGAACAGGAGAGACTCCACAGCGTGAGCCCCGGAGCTCCCACCAGTCTGCTAACCTTTCCTTGCAGGGCTGATTCAAGGCAAGAAAACACCCAGGGTTTTAGTTTGAGGGGATGTGGGGGACAAAAGGGATGTGGAGGATTGGCTTAGTATCGGGACACGCTGTCAGTGGGTGCCGCAGTACGAGGCTGCTGATCACACGGCGCTGGGGAGGCAGGCTCCCGCTGCCGAAGGACCCGCAGCGCGGACGGGCAGACCTGCTCACTCGGGCTGCGGGGTGTAACGCAGGTACTTCTTGCCCGACGGGAGGTCCTTTGTGAAGACTCCTTTGGGGAACAGCTTCTTGGCCTCTTCGTCAGGTAAGGTGGGCACGACCATGACGCTGTCACCAGGCTGGGGAGCAAATGGGAACTGTGAGAGCAGCAGAGATGCTGGCAGGCTTGGACGCAAGCGGCACGTCCCTGCTGGTAGGTGACACTGCCTCCCCGTGAACATTCAGCCCCAGGCACGTCCCCTGCAGCTCTGCCCGGAGCTGGTGGCGAGGAGCGAGTAGGAGATACGCCAGGAGGCGTGGGTGGTGCGGAAAGGGAGAGCTGCACTGTCTGCCAACGGGATCCCACAGCCCAACCCTTCCCCATGGGAACGGGGAGGAACAGGAGAGGAATTTGGGCAGCCCTGGATCTCTGCGCTGCCTGAGGGAGCACAGCTCGCCTGAGCCTGCTCCTCCATCCCAGTGCTCAGGTGCCCCTGCGCAGGCAGTGCTGGCTCCCCCTCGGTGTGCCAAGCCCCAGGGAAAGCTGTGCTTCCCTGGAGGTGTGGGGGGGTGAGCTGACCCCAAAACTGGGGCGAACTCACGCTGCAGGAGGCAGGTCTTCAAGAGACAAGGCTGCCTCTGTGCTCTGCTTACAGTGTATGTGGAAGTACTCCATGATCTTAGAGTTGTGCTTCTCTGGGACACTCTGTCTCAGCAGGAGTGTCCCCTCTGGCTCCAGACAGGCAGGCTTGTTTGGTGACAGCTATCAAAGCCAGCAGCAGGACAGGTCCTGGCTGCTAAAGCAGCCGGACTGCATTGCTTTTTGTTGCTTTATATTGTCTGCCCAAACTATTTTGGGGAATTTGAAATAACGCTGCCGCACAGAGATGGTAGCAACTAAGCAATAACTAAGTTGGTTATTTTCCACAGGGCTAGGACGTGGTTGTGTACGTGCTGGGCAAAGCAGGGCCGTGCCTGTACCAGCCCTTCCTGGCTCAAACGGCGCAGAACAGCGAGCCAGCCAGGAAGGGGTGCTCACGCCTGCTGCTTTGCTGGCTCTGAGTGGACATTGGCCTGCCAGCTGACACTGGAAATGCTCTCCCTTATCACAGTCAACAAGGGCAGGACCTGCTTTGGCCCAGAGCTAACATGCTGATAGCTAGAAGGGCCAGGCCCCGTATCTGCTGGTACCTAGGACTGAAGGGAGGGGAGGGAGATCTCTGTGCGGGATGCCAGGCAGCAATGCCCCTGGGGCTCATGCTAGGATCCAACTCGTACCACAAGACCTCAGCAGCTTCCCCCACCCCTTGGTCACCCCCAAGGGGAGCAGGTAGATGTTTCAATGCACCTCTATGTCCCCTGCCTGTGCAGGGCCTGGCTGTGAGCTCTGCTCCCCTTCTTACCTTCCAGTCCACAGGGGTAGCGACCTTCTTGTATGCTGTCAGCTGCAGAGAGTCCACCACCCTCAGGATCTCATCAAAGTTTCTCCCAGTGGTGGCTGGGTACAGGATGGAGAGTTTCAGCTTCTTATCTGGGCCGAATACGAACACCTGAGCACAGGGAGACAGGGTCAGGTTCCTGGGGCACCATCAGGGGCCACGCAGAAGGTGTTTGTCCTACTGCCCTGCTGGATCTGCTCAGCCCTCCTGGTCCTGGGAAGTGTCCTGTCTGATTGCAGGTGCTTGGGAAAGTAGAGATGCCATGGTGGGTATCTCCTAGAGCAAAAACTGACTCCTAGGCACACAGAACACAGTATCTACTCTGGGAGCTCCTGTTTCTAATGCCACTTTGTTTTGCTACTTGAAATTTCTTCCCCTGGCCTATGCCCTTTTAATACAGGCACAGCAGGGGAAGGGGAAAGTCCAGCCAATCCAGGACTTAATGTCCCCTCTCTGTCTGGACAGGCACAAGGATGAGCTGGTGCCAACAGCAAGATGGAGCTGTTGCCAGCAGGCCAGGGCTGTGCCAGTTTATTCCTGCAGCACAACTCGTGGATCTAGCCCAGGGAAGCCAACCTAGCTCCCGAGGTGGTCACGTCCATGCAGGTAAGCTGTCCCCACCTTCGTGCCCCACAGACACAGGGCAGGATGGCAGGCGATGCCTGCCGCTGGGCAGGCTGCTGGGCAGCGGTGCTGCAGGGCCAGGCACTCACCACGCGAGCAGTCAGGGGCATGCCGTCCTTGTCCCGCTCATCTGGGTCCAGCATGCCCAGCTTGACAGCGAGCTCCCGGTTCTTATCAGCAATGATGGGGAAGGGGAGCTTCTCCTCAGGCTGTTCCCCGTTGTATGCGTTGATGTCCTGCAGAGACAAAACCAGTGGTATGCTCATGCTCCCCACAGCAGGTACCACCACCGGGCAGAGGCCTGGCAGGCAGACCTCCTCCACGCAGACCCTGTGTCCAGGGCGGGCTCCTGCAGAGGGGCCACACAAACTTGGAGCAGCTGCCCGCGCTGGTGACCCAGGGTATTTACCCACCTTTCTCCGAGAATGGATGTGTCCCTCTCCCAACCCACCTCCCGCTGAGTGATTCCAGCACTCTTGACAGATGTGTTGGAGCCACACCTGAATCGAACTGTGTCCTTAAGGAACAGTTTTTCTAGCAGCAGAGCAAGCCAGCAACTCTAGAGCTAATAAAGCTCATGTGTTGAACATTGTCACAGGTCTTGAGTGAGGGACCAGCTCCATTCAGCAAGTCACTCCTAGCTTACTTAACTAACGCCTCTTGAAAGCAGAGTGAAAGCCTGAGTGCACGTGCTGGGACAGTGTGCTCCTTTGTGAACAGTGGCTGGGACAGAGGAGAAAACCATCACCTCCCACAGCTGCCTACGCTCTCCCTTGTGACCACAGTTTATGAGTTGCTCCCTGTGCTAGTCCTAACTTTATCTGTTTCACACAGAAACTGTCTTTTGATCGTCTATGAATCTGATCTGTATTTGGCCAAAACATTCACGTTATCTTCTTAGTTTGCAGTACCACCCGTACAATTTGTGCTGAGCCACAGCAGGGCTGGGAAAAGCCTGCTCAAGGCAGCACAAGCAGAGCAGCTGCCAGCATTAAAGCAAATTTATTCCAAGGTTTCTGCCCCAGAACAGAGCTGTCTGTTCCTTCCATCCTCCTTATGTTACAGGGGAACAAACCAGGCTCCAGCGCTGACAGGAGACTCCTGCACACTGCGTTGCGGTATCAGCTGTGAATGTACAAGTCTCCCCGTCTTCCCTGGGCTTGGAACATGGGGGAGCAGGCTGGGTCCTGCTCAGGGAGAACATGGGGAGGGCAGAGTTGGAAACGCTGCCCCTGTGCAGCGCCTGCCGCTGCTCAGAGCGTGCTGGAGGCAGTGAGAGCAGGCAGGCCCTGTGCTGGTCCTCAGCACCCCGAGGCTGATGGTGGTGACGTAAGGGACTGTAACCCTGCCCTGGCTGCTCAGGATGCTGCAAGCAGGTCAAGTGGTGCACACGTGGCAGGATGTTTCCTTTGCAGCATTTCTCTCCGCGAGCTTTTTCACCAGGCCTTGGTGAGTCAGCACCGCACTGCAAAAAGGGGCTGTTCATCTCTGCTGGGCTGTGTGCAGGCCTGCTTTGGGAGGGAATCGGTTCTGTTCTCCTGCAGAGCTGCCTCGTCAAAGCAGAGCAGGGAAGGAAAGCAAAGCCAAGAGGCCAGCCCGTCTGAATGTCCTATGGAGCTGCTGGAGGCTGTAGAGGGAAGTCAGACAGTGACACACACGCACCCCTCTCTCCAGAGCAGGGGCTGGCGGATGAAGAGAGCTGAGAAGCAATATCCAAATTCTATGGACTATAACTCATTCCAAAACGCATGTAATTTCATGATGCAGGAAATCTCTGGACAAAATGGCTTCATAAACCCCACCCTATTTTGCAATAGGACACAACACGACTTATTCACTTCCCTATGAACTATCTTTCTTTCCAGGGTCCAAGCTGAAACCAGACATCACCAGAGTGGTTTATTCACACAACTCCCCAAGGCTAAGGCAGCAGCAATCAAAGAGAGCACTGAAACCTCCTCTGACACACACAGCACATGCCAGACAACCCTGCAGCAACCACTGGGCTCTCATGAGACAACCACCTCTCTACGTGCCATAGACCTGGTGCTGCTGAGGCAGATGCCATGGTTAATCCTGCTGAAGGAGCTTGTCCCTTCAGCCAGGTCTCGGAGAAGCAGTGCACAGACTGGGAAGACAAGAGAGCAGGATTGATCCCTGGCTGAGGTACAGGCTTGTTATGAGACCTTAAGCAAGCCCCTGGGTCTCAGCTAGAGGTGACTCAGAAGAACAGGGACATCTTTGGCTGGGAAAGCAGAGCTGGGCAAAGTGACACGACAGCTATGGCTACTGTCTAGTTTACAGCCCCGCTCTTTGCTGCCAGGTCAGTTGTCCTGCCCAGTTTATCAACTCTCCAGGCCACATCTGCCCACTGAAATTTGGCAGCAAAGGAAGCAGAGGCTTCTGGGTTGTTTCATGCAAAATTCAGCCTGTTTTCCTACCCATTTGCTTCCTTGGGGACTGTGCTCCAGATGAAATGAGCTTCATCCAAAGAGAAAGCATAGGAATGTAGAGAAATGTTGCACAAAGAGATCTAACTGCCCAGCTTAGCTTGTTCCTGAGACTCCTCTCTAAGATCTAGCGAAGGAAACTGCAGTTTCTAGATCTCAGTCTAGGATTTAATACAGACCACTTTTGTTCAGAGGCACCTGCCACCAAGGCGTGGTGTCTCTATTCAAGCTCCACAGCTGGGCAGGAGAACATTTGCAGCACTGCATCAGATCTTAACAGCTGCCTTCCTAGTTCAGCATTCTGGGTCACAGCCTGACGCGTCCTCCTGCTCCCACGCAGAAGGGCCCCAGTTGCTCTGCACTGAAGAAAGCCTGCCCACACCTTCAGGCAGCTTTGCTCCCCTGTACTCTGTGAGACGGGCAATTTCAAACGCAGGCCGCATGAAAGACTCCAGTCTGCTATGGATTTATCCTCACCAATTTGATCTTTTGCTGTGGAGGACGTTCACAGTTTTTCTTTTGATAGGTGCTGAGCTCACATTTCCAAACCACTGTCTCTGAGGCCTCTCCCAGCCTGACAGAAAACTCAGTGCAGGTTGGACTGCTGCCCTCTGACTTTCCCTGTGGCTGGTTTTCCGAAAGTGCTATTTTACTTCCCAATGGCGTCATGAAGCTGTTCTGCAACTTCTCCTGGTTTTACCTGAGAATGTGCTGAATCATTCTGTAGCATCAGCGAAGCCAGCTCATTGTTCACCTCTTTTCCAGGTTATCTGACTCTGCTGAACACCACACATCCCTGCAGACCCTCTAGGGAGCTTGCTGCTTCCCTCCCTTGACACAATTTAATGCTTCCTCCTATCGCCCTGCAAAAATGAGTCTTCCCTTTCACAGCTGATTTCATTGAAAAGCTTCCTGGAAATTCACAGGCTTTGTATTAGTTAGCAGTATCCCTATCGTTCTTCAAAGGGCTCTAACAAACCAGCACACGAGACTCCCTTACAAAACACAGCCCAAACTTTCTGTTGCATTTCACGGGATGTTATCTGCTAATTTGACTGGTGGTTTCAGCCAGTTTGACCAGCGGAGAGATCTCATTTACTGGTATGAGATTTGTATGCTGTTTTTCCCAGGCCCTTCTGAGGCTTGGTGGGACATTGGCCATGCGCCACCCAGGTACAAAGGTCAATTTAAGCAATAAGGCGATTAGGCAATTTGTAAAGCCACTCAGACATGAAATAATGTTTGACTGTGGAAATTTCTCACCTTTATTACTTCTTATTTGCATGTGTGCCTCACTCCTGGAAAATGTGTGAGAACGTTCCCAACTTAAGAGTAAAGAAAGGCAGATAACTCACCCAGGGATTTTTGTACGCTGGCCATATCTGTCTCAATACTCATTTTACACCTCTGTCACCTGGAGTCATGCTACCTGGCAGCACACCATTGTTGACAATGCCTTTGAAGTTTTTCATTAGTAGTTTTTCTGCTCGTTCAGCAAGCTATTTCTTTGCCATCTTTTTTATATTTCCTTATGATAGTTTTACATTTAACATGCCCTTACTTGTGGTTTTATGTTTAATATGCCCCTGTTTGTTCTCTGTTTCCTTTCCCCTGCCTGGACACGAACTGCACCCTTTGAAGACTGCCTATTCACTTTTGATGCCTCCTTTCCTTTCCTGTTTTACTGCAGAAATTTTGAGGGTCTGTGAACAAACTGCCTTCTTCTGAGCTTTTGGCACCACAACGTTAACCTCAGAAGGTGCGTGGCTCTAAGCCTGTGCTCTTCCCTGCGTGGGCCTTTCCTTTGGCCCTGAGGGCACAGCAGCAGTGCCAGTTCCTCTCGCGCCTCCCCACGCCCCGTACCTTGCTCCAGGAGAGGTGGTCTGGGACGCTGTCAATGGAGAGGGCGATCATCTTCACGTTGCGCTTGCTGAACTCGGAGGCCAGCTTGGCCGCCCGGCCAAGCTCTGTGGTGCAGACGGGCGTGAAGTCCCGCGGGTGGGAGAAGAGGATGCCCCATCTGAAAGGAGAGAGCAGGAGATGGCGTGAGGGCAAGGCATCGTTCTGGTCTGTGCTTCAGACAAAAAGCTGTGCAGATGGCGTTGCACAAACGCTACTAAGGGAACAGTTCCTCTTTGTGAAGTGGAAAAGGAAAGCCCATCCTGGGAACAACTGCTCTCCCGTTGCTAGAAGCCTTCACAGGACAAGCCCCCTTTATCATGCTCTGAGAACCTCCTTCAGGCTTGCTGCCCCGAGGGACGCTGGCACAGCCCACGCTTCCTAACGCGGAGACGCACACGGTGCCACGCAAGGAAGCGTGGGGACACCGCGTGTACGGCACGTAGCTGCCAACCTGCAGGCCACAGGACTGCAGGGATCATCCCCGACTGACACGGCTATTCGGTTCCCGTATAGCTCACAAGTCAGCGCGNGAGAAGGGGGCAGGACCAAACCTCAACCCAGCCGCTGCCCCCAGCTGCCAAGCGTACCTCACGAGAAATAAAGAGTTGATCGAGCGGCGGGGGAGGCCACATCGCTACGTTACCTGCCGGCTACAGCCGTGCCAACCCTGCCGCGCCGCTTTCGCCCCCCGCTTCCCGCCGGGGAACGCCTCGGGCTTTAGGGCAGGCGAACGCCAGCCCCCTGCTGCCGGGCGAGGCAGGGACGCGGCCGCGCGTCCCGGTACCGGGCCCTGCCCTGGAGCTTCGGGAGCGGCGCTGGGGGGACAGCGGGGTCCCGCCGGGGGAACCCGAACCCTGCCCCCGGCCCCCCG
>VXAA01004385.1:0-45043 GCA_013399115.1 Anseranas semipalmata
AACCTAAACCTGTGATTCTGTGAGCAAGTATAAATGTTTCTAAAACTGAAAAGCAGAGTATACTTTAAGAACACGTGCATGTAGGCAAGTCAAGGACTGCCTTAAACTGTAGCTGTCCATACTTTAAATGTTGCACCCCACAACATTGTATATTCACGTATCTGAGGACACAGATTCCCACGTAAGTCAAAACTCTGGGAAAAAAAAAAAAAAAAAGATTCAGGGGAAAATCAAGGCTTCCAGAAATGTCTTCCAAATCTATGCAAAACAGTATTAGGGCCACTGAGAAGTTAAGGGACTGGAGCATCTCTCCTATGAGGAAAGTTTGAGACAGCTGGAACTGTTTAGCCTAGAGAAGAGTAGACTCAGGGGGACCTCAACAGTGTATGTAAATGCCTGAAAGGAGGGTGCAAAGAAGATGGAATCAGGCTCTTTTCAGTGGCTGCTCTTTTCAGCAGTCACAGGACATGAGGCAATGAGTGGAAACTGGAACACAGGAGGTCCCATCTGAACATTAGGAAACACTTTTTTACTGTGAGTGTGACTGAGCACTGGCACAAGTTTCCCAGAGAGGCTGTGGAGTGTTTCCTCCATGGCAATATTCAAAAGCTGAGGTCACTCCCAACCTCAACCATTGTTTGATTATATGATTCTGAGAATTTTAGCATACCATGAGTTTGTGGAAAAACAAAACAAAACAAACAAACAAAAAAACAGAACACCTAATTTTTTTTGAATAACATTGTTCTACCTGTGAGTTTTAAAAGCCTGAAAATAAAATAAAATAAAATAAAATAAAATAAAATAAAATAAAATAAAAGCATCAGTTATTCAAATTGATTGAAAATTACATGACATTGAAATGAGTCCTTGGCTATTATTCAAAAAGGCAAATCTATCTAGGAGATATCATGTTAGCTATAGCATCAAAACGACACAGACTAAGACTTCATTCTCAAAATTCATTACAAAATCAAGATTAGAATAGTAGCAAGGATCTAAATCTAGGACGCAGACTCCTTGATGGGCAACTGTGCACAGGTTAGCACATTTTTGTGCTGTGCAGTGGAACAAGGAATAAGAGATGTGATACTAGTGAGATGTGTATGTTAAGGTTCAATTCACTTCCACTGTGAAATAATTGTGTTTGAATGGTGCACTGTCAAAGACAGAAAACAAGAGCTGACAAGCCCTTCTAGCTCTACTGAATAAACATGATTATCTTGACTCAAATGCATGTAGCTCGAATGTGTGTTATGCTTTTGCAGTATTTCACTATCAGAATTAGTGTGGGCACAGGGAGCTCAGGTTCGTATGTCCAGTGGTGTTATCACTTATGTTCCTTTTTGAACCCAGCCTTGAATAGCTGCAGTGGTTTCTTCTTTGACATGATAATGAGAAAGAGACTTTGGTGTTGTAATTGCCAACACACATCATTTTGCTTTGGTGTGAATGGGGGATGAATTCAATACATAGCTTAGTGTGATTTAGCATTCAAAAGTTAAGACATTTTTTTCTTCTCCAGGTGGCCAATAATTCATCAAAATTATCTGGGTAGGCAAATGTGTATTATGTCAATAAACACATCTATTAAGTTGTATACAAGATAGGTTATTTGTATATTCAGTCACACAAATAAGTCCAATTCTTATCACAAGCTATTATTCAGTGCTTTTTTTTTTCTATCAATACATTTTATGCCTGTTATTTATATGTATTCACATTCTCTATACAAAGTGAAACTGCATATAAGTACAATGTACAGAATCTTAGAAATATAATGAAGTTTTTGGTATGTTTCACTATGTCACAACAACTCACAGTAGCTATTGTTAGAAAGAAGCAATTCCAAAGAATATTTCAGGCTGGCATCGATGTTAAATGTGCACCTTTATAGAGAAAGATATATGATGTGTTACTGAGCAAAGAAACAGAAGAGCATGCAGCTTTCCTTTACATTTTCTAGTGGTGAACTAAGCAGGTCACAGATATTTATCCACTTAAAATGTCAAAAGAAAAAGAAGCATATTCTTTCATTTACCAGTCTCAATGTCCCCAAATTTCACTTGTCCTTTCAAGATTTTCTGATTGAATAACCACTTTATTACCATTTTAGTCTTTCAAATGCCTCCAAAGACAACATATTTTCAATACAGCCTCCCTTGCATTCTATATAAGCCTGATTTTATAAATCAGTAAATTAGAATTTTCAGATCTGATTTGTTGCTTCAAAACCTGTGGCTTCAAAACCTTTGTAGCTTTTCCCAGGCTCCTTTACAGTAGCAGGAAGTACAAGAAAGTGAAAGGTTGTTATAATGCAAAAAACATTTCTTCAATGTCATATTGAAGGATAGTTCAAAAAAAAAAAAAAACTCTAAATGTTATAAATACAGAGTACCTATGAAAAAATAATAAATGAGGAGGCAATTCTGTTTCTCAAATAAAAGCAAATCAGTAAAAAGTTAAAATTGTAAGAAATTAAAGATGTAGAGCAATATATTTCATTATCTTGGCTTCCTAGAGGTAACAGTTCATCCAAAAGACCTTCAGTCTGAGACTGTAGATAATGGACTTTCAATAATTTGTGAGACTAGGAGGATTAGTGGATTAAGTACACAGGTCTTTGGACTTTGAAGAACCAGGTTAAGAGATCTGCTTTGGGTCAAAAGAGAAATGAATTTGATAATCTCTGTTTAGTCTCTGGAAAAAACACTTGTATAAATCGCAAAACCACCTTTAAGCATTTCCTACTATTGAAATTCCTTACTCATAAAGGTCAAAGCTGGTGTTACAGGCAAAGAAAATCATCGAGCAAGGCCACATCTTTCTGATTGAAACTGAGCTACAAAGCCAAGGCACACTGAGACACTCAAGCTGGATTCAGATGGTTTATAATACCTCACATACGGATCAAACACTTCTGGTTACATATTCACATTCAGTTTTCTTTTCCTTTTAAAACATCCATTTAACATTTGTTATTTTTCAGTTCATGTAATGAGTTAGCCAGTGGAGTTCACTAAATTTATAAACCCATTTAGAAAATCAGTATTACTCTTTCACAACATTGACTGAAAAAACAACCAACCAACCAACCAACCAACCAACCAACCAACCAACCAACCAACCAACAAAACAACCAAGCAAAACACTAGATAATTGTATTGGGTGCAGGTGCCCAGGTATTAGCAACAGGGTGCAGCAATGCTGCCTCTGTGAGGAGAGGCGGGGGCTACCTCGTGCCGGACACAGCCGGTTCCAGCCGGCTCCAACGGCCCCACCGCAGGGCACAGCTGGGCCCAGCAGCCAAGGTGGCGGCGCCTCTGGGAAATATACTTAAGAAAGGGGAGAAATCACCACAGAGAGAGGAGGAGGGAATAAAATTCAGTGAGAAACATCAGTGGCAACATGAAGGTCAAAGAAGAAGAAAGGGGAGAAGGTGCTTCTGGCACCAGAGCAGAAATTCAACTGTAGCCTGTGGTGTAGACAATGGTGGAGCAGGTATTTCCCTGCAGCCTGTGGAGGGAACCATGCTGGAATATATATCCACACTGCAGCACATGGAGGGCCTATAAAGGAGGAGGGGAGAAGTGTGAGGAGGAAGGAGCAGCAGAAAGGAGCTGTTATGGACCACAACCCTCATTCCCCATCCTCCTGCAGCATTCATGGGGAAGGAGGTAGAGCAGTCAGGAGTGAGGGACTGAAGTTGAGCCTGGGGAGATGATGGGGTATGTGATCCCCCCGTCTTTATTTCAACCCAAGATATCATATTTTATCCTAGCCTGCATGGGAAATAGTGTGGCCAGCAGGACTAGGGAAGTGATTGTCCATTTGTATGCTGCACTGGTGAGACCGCATCTCAAATAATGTGTTTAGTTTTGGGCTCCTTGCTACAAGGATATGGAGTTACTTGAGCATGCACAGAGAAGAGCAGCAAAGCTGGTGAAGAGACTAGAAAACAAAACTTAAAAGGACCAGCTGAGGGAACTGGTGTTGTTTAATCTGGAGGAGGGTTAGGGGAGCCCTCATTACTCTCTGCAACTACCTGAAAGGAGATTTCAGTGAGAAGGATGTCAGTCTCTTTTCTCAGATAGCAAGTGATCGGATGCAAGGAATCAGTCTCAGGTTGCACCAGGGGAGGTTTAGCTTGGGTATTAGGAAGAATTTCTTCATGGAGAGGGTGGCCAAGCATTGGAATGGGCTGCCTGGGGAAGTGTTGGAGTCACCATCCATGGAGGTCTTCAAGAGACAAGTGGACGTGGCATTAAGGCACATGGTTTAGTGATGGGGCTCTGTAGGTCAGGTTGATGGTTGGACTTCATGATCCTGAAGGTCTTTTCCAACCTAAATGATTCTATGATTCTGTTTTCTCCCACTGTCTTATTGAGGAGAGAGAGGGAGAGAGTACCTGGGTGGGTGTCTGGCAGCCAGACAAGGTCAACCCACCACATTACTGTAAATTTAATTTGTTTGTAGGATGTCAAAATTTAAGGAATTTCACCAGTTTGGACACAGATACAGAATGATAGCTGTATTTAGCATGGTTATAAAACAGCAGACTGCAACTCTGTATATACCTCATATTACATGAAAATGTAGTGAAAAAATGTGGAAATGTGAAGTGTGTATCTGTAGCCAAAAGCTGTGGGACCAAATAGGTTGATCAAAAGTTCCCTGCTTTTCATGCAAAGGCTATCCGACTTTTAGCTCCAGAACTTTATTCCATGTACTTTACCTCCAAAGACTGGACCTAGTATAATGGACCTGTGCTGTCTGTTACACACCTGCATAGCACACCTCCAAAGCAGATGTCTGACAGGATTATGGGCCAGGGCCATTTGCTAACAGTCTCCAGCCATATATCCCAAGCTCTCTCAGGTAAAGAACAATTCCCTACACAACAGCTCTTCCAAGATATATCTTATTTCTCAGGACATTTTTTTTCCTGTAATATCCTTGTCCATCCTGTTTTTTTAAGAGTTCTTGATTCTGATTTCTGTAATCAAATCATATAATCTCATCCCTGAATTAACATGATGGGTGATTAAGAAAAACATATGGTTAGCCATAACTGTTACAGTGATTTAACTACCTTTGGATTTCCTTTGTTTTCATTTCAGTGCTCCAGTGCACTTATCTCATTTGTTTATTTCTGCCAAATAGGAATCCTTCTTGGGAAGTTCTTAATACTTCAGGCTACCAGGTGCCATTCATTCTATAGAGTAAAAAAGAGAAAAAATAATCATAATAAAAACAAAACAAAACAAAACAAACAAACAAACAAAAACAAACAAACAAACAAACAAAAAACAAAAAAAACAGTTTGTTAATTTTTCATTCTTCCTTTTGACACTTTCTTCTGTCCACTTTGGATTTCCTTGCAAGGAAATTAGCCTCTGCCTGTGTTCCTAGCAGGCCATTTATCTTCATGTGAGACCTTCTGTCTTCTTGAGGTTCTTCAGTACAAAGATAATCACCAAAGCAGGGAGATGCCAACTCTTGCATTGCTCTGTGCCTCCTGAGGCATGAGCAGCTAGGGTAAGCTCTCTGGTCCCTTCCAGGAAGCTGTTGCTGTAGGTCAGCGTACTGGCAGGAGTTCATTAGCTGTCCAGAATCCTTCTGCTATCCAGATGCAATGATGTGGCTGAGAATTCTGACAATTCCAAAGGATATGGTAAAACTCCCCTATCACTCAAGCATCCTCCACACAATATTGTCAGCTTAGTTTCAAAAGTGAGGGAATTCAGGTGCCAGAGGACACCTAAGGCCAAATTCTAATTTCCTAGAAAATACACCTTTCTCACACCATTTCTTTCTTAGCTGTGCCTCTTAGCATTGCTCACAATGCTGTAGCTGTAGACGCCAGGGTGTCCTGTTCCTTAGTGAAAGAGCAACAAGCAATGCAATTTTCCTGGCTGCCCCCATTGCATCCACTTCCTAATAAAAATGTTCATACCATGAATTAATACTCTAGGACCAAGGACTAGAATCAAAGACTCTTTACTCCCTACTTGCACGTTGCTCACTGCTTAGCAACAGAGCCAGAGTCCTGGTTTTCCTTTCAGGCACAGGCCACGAATCTTTAATTATCTGCTGCATCATGACCCAGTTGCAACAGAGAAGTGGGAAGGCAGTTCTGTAATTTGGTAATTAAGGAATTCTCCTCAAAAATAGGTTTCAATCCATAGGTTTGGACATCCTGTTCCTGGACTGCAACTGTTACAGTTTAGAAGCAATGATAGGTACCTTTTATCAGAAGAGAACCACCTTATAGACTGGCATAGACTTTGCAGACATGAGTTGTTTTCGTAAGTGCCAAAGAGGAATGGACAAAGCGTACATCATATTTCTTACAACTAGCTCTCCACTCTCTAAGATGACTGAAGTGTAATACCAAAACATTTTTGGCATCAAGGTGCATTACTGGACTCAGCCTACATCTGCTGATTTGCAAGTATGGGATTATCTTTAGACTTTGACCCCACTAATTCCTAAAGACAATAATAAATTTAAATATTCTGCTCTTCCTGTTGGAAGGGAATCTTTCCTGCTTTGCTTTATTTTTTTAGCAAGTATATGGGCAATAGTAACCCTTTGTATTTGTTTTCCTGTATAAGAGGACAGAGTATTTGTTCAGTAATTCCCTCTTCAAGTTCAAAACTTTTGGATCAAGCTACAGTACATTTTTTAGAAAGAACTAACCCATTTTATTGCTTGAAATGGCATCTTGGTATTATTGTCCTACTACTCTTGATTGGAAGAAGACCACAATATTCTAGTCAACAAATGATGTATGGTGTCATCTTCAGTGTTTTGTTTTGTTTTGTTTTGAGTGTGTAGCAGAAAAAGATTTTCCAGTAGCCACTTTGCAAATTTCAGCTGGTCACCTTTACCAACATATTCAGCATAGTGGAAACTGTATTTGGATCTAACAATAAAATCTTCACTCTTCTATTCAGTTCTTCCTATTTTGGAAATAAATAATATCCATTGTAGCTTCTGGAGATAAACCATCAATCAAGATTTAAATAGTTCGATATCATACTGAGAAGTACAAGCTTACTGTATTCATATGGAGCTTTAGTATACTCTGGAGTTACCTCAGATTCACAAAGCAATTAGCCAATAATGTTAAGAAGTTATGGCCAATTTAACTAATGCTTAATGAAGCCTACTAAAGCTGTCAGGATTGATGAGCCCAGTGTGATTTTGTGCAAGAACACACATTAAAGTTAGGGTCCTCATCTCATTTTGGCACATTAATCAGTATCCTAAATGATGGTCTTTGTTTCTAATGATATGAAAAAGATTTTTTTTTTTTTTTTAACTTCTGAAAGGTTTAAGTATATGTAGTAGCACATGGATTTTATGTCTAAGAAAGTAGTCTCTGGTGGGCATCTGCCCTTACAAAATAAGTAAAGTAGACATATTTGAATTGCACAATTACTGGGGCAAACACCTAAATACCTATGTAAATTGTGGTCTTGGTATTCTTAAATTTCAGTAACTTCTATCTAAGGTACTGCAGAGTGGAAATTTGCATCACAAAATATTAAAAGTTAAAAAAATGATGACACATCTTACACACAGCAGGTTGAAAGTTGTAGTCTAAAGGACAAGCACCTTTCTGAATTGGCATTATCTTTTATTCATGAAATGTTGTGTGCTTTTACAAGCTGTTATGCTTTTCCACAAAGCTCATGTGACAGCAATGATTCCCTTCCTTCACTCAGCACCCCACTGTGTGTAGTTCACTTGCTACAAGCTTACAAATTCAGGCAATCCATCAAACACTGAAATAAGAGATTAAAAAAAAAAAAAAAGTTTTTTTTAAAAAAAACTTTTTTTTTTTTTTTAAAAAAAACTTTTTTTTTTTTTTTAAAAAAAAAAAAAAAGCTTCTATTAAAAAAAAAATACATATTCCACATGGCATATATACATTCATACTCAGGCACAATGGAGGTCTTCCCTAAAAGAAATACTTCCATCTAGTTTGTATATTTGGTGACAGTATGAACTGTTTAGTTTGGAAATCTGTTGAAAATATAAAACATTACAGCTATGAAGGAAAAAAAAAAACAGCAATATTTGTCTTCATGTAGCTGATGATATGAGAGTTTTGCTGTTGGGACTCAGGACAGTGGTCCTACTTCACTAAGGGAAAAATACCTAACTGATTCTATGTTAAACTAAGTACCTAAATATGATAAAGTGGATTTATAAAAAACAGAAAACTATAGTATTTTCTATGTTTCATATTTTCTTCTATGAAGAAAAGCTGAGAGAGCTAGGGATGTTCAACCTGGAGAAGAGAAGGCTCCCGGGAGACCTCATTGTGGCCTTTCAATACTTAAAGGGGTCTTATAAAAAGGATGGAGAGGGACTCTTTACTTAGGTAGATAAAGATAGGACAAGGGGCAATGGTTTTAAACTAAAAGAGGATAGATTTAAACTAGGGGTTAGGAGGAAATTCTTCACTGTGAGGGTGGTGAGGCACTGGAACACGTTGCCCAGAGAAGCTGTGGATGCCCCATCCCTGGAGGTGTTCAAGGTCAGGCTGGATGGGGCCCTGGCCAATCTGATCTAGTGGGTGGCATGCCTGCCTATGGCAGGGAGGTTGGAACCAGATGATCTTTAAGGTCTCTTCCAACACAAGCCATTCTGTGATCCTATGATAGTAAAAATGTATATGAGCTTAAATTCCCCCCAAAAAATTCTTATGCTTATAATTCACTTTTTTCTTTTTGTGTACATATGGATTGTGAAATTTTCTATTGATGTTAAAAAAAAGGAAAAGGTGTTTTCTTTCACCACTGTATTAAATCAGACTTAGTAGACAGGACACTGGTTTATGAAACCTAGTCTTCAAAACACATATGGTATATCCAATTATGCTATTTATATTTCTTTTTTTTTTCTTCTTCTTCTTTTTTAAAATTTATTGATGAACAAAGAACAAACATCATATGAATTTTGGGAAACTTCTGAGACCTGTTATACAGAAGCAAATGACCTCCCTCCCTTTCTTCAGAAGAGTTAAAAAAAAAAAAAAAAAGCAGCTGTGTGCTTAACTATGACACCGAAAGAATAGATAAAATAGAAAATATTAGCCATTAGACTCTAAATGAAACCAAGTTGGCTTAAATGAAAGCCTCATATAAGGCATTGAACTAATTTATCATGTGAAAAGTAAACACCACCATTTCTGTACAACAGGAATTATGAATAGGAAAACAGAGCTGGAATGCCAGTCGTAGTAACAAAGAACGTGCTAATAAAATTAAAAACCTCAAAATAAATTTGAACGGTCACACCAAAGGACACAGCAGCACTGTATGTATTCATTTTCTCTCCAAAGAGAAATTGCAGGACTACATGCTATAAAACTATCATATGCAAAATAGGGGATATTATATTATGCAAAGTTGTTGGGCATATTATTTTGCATAAGTATATGGAGGATACTATACAAAGGATACAATTTAAAAACATCCTTACTTCCCGTTCAAAAACTAGTTACAAATTATATAACATGATCGGTGTATTTCAGTGTTTACTGTATTTTTAAAAAGCATTTTTGGTTTACTTGTGGCTTCTTGTACTTGCACAGATTATTCATTCGCTTTTGAGAAATTTTAGGAACTTCTTATTTGTGCTTTGGAATAACCAATAATGCTCATGTGAGCACTTTTCCATTTAAGCAGAAGTTTACAGAGGTGACTGGCATATTCCAGATTGTATATATAGAGAGAAGAAAACATCAGAGAATGGAGTCCGCATCCCTGGATGTATTTCAGAGGTGTGTGGACATGGCACTGAGGGATATGATTTAGTGATGGGACTCAGTAGGTCAGGTTGGTGGCTGGACTTGATGATCTTGAAAGTCCTTTCCAACCTAGATGATTCTATGATTCTGTGTATGAAAAGAAAGAAAAATGACAGAAGGAAGTGAGAATTAACAGACTTATATTTAAAGAGGAATTCAAAACTGAAGTTTTAAATGGCAAACTCTTTCAGATGTTTCATCTCAGGACTATGGACAAAAGGAAATGTCAGTTTAAGCTGACATTTTATGATACTAGTTTTGGTTGTCATTCTGTAATAAAACACTAGATTCTGACAGGAAATATGTGGATACCAGAAAATAATAGGAAACAATCTTCTGTTTCTTCTAATTAAACAAAATAAGTGCCATCTGTTTTTTATATTTCCCCTTTACATTTCCCCACTTTCTTCTCACACAAAAAAAACTTTTTTTTTTTTTTTTTTAAATAATGCTGTGGTTACAAAAAACAGCTCCCTGAAAAAGTAAGCAATTGACAAGGCAAAGAAGGTCTGTAGAATTTGGACTATTGCAGGTATGGGAAAAGTAAGTTTGAATATATTATTACCATTTCCTCCAGATGACATTTGAAGGTAACAGATTCTGAATTTATTAGCATCTCCCCTGTTTGAAAATTGAGTACTGAGAGATTTTAAAAGTTTTTATATTTCTCAGAAGAAGAAATCAACCACAACCACAAGCCCCTCAAGATAATATTACTGAATATGGTTTCCTCAAAGCAAAACACCTTATCAGCTCCAAATTGAGGAAGGAACTGAACTGTTCAGTTCTTCAAACCTAGAAAACCTTCTTACTAATGTGAGTTGATGCAGAAAACATGTTGGCTTATGTTAGAAACCAGAAGTTATGAGAAGATAAGCAAATGGGATTTATTTTGCAAAGGAATGGAAAGACTCCACAGGAACCTAGACATATATGTTCAGTTTATTCTTAAAACTTTGACTTGTCTTCCATAAGTGTCTGATCATTATCAGTATCCTCTCAATACTTGTTATATATATTAATTTGGGCTGAATGTGAGCTAAAATGTTGTAAGTTTTATCTAAGCAAATTTTGTAAACTTACTCTGTCGCATCTGTACATTAGCTTAATATTACAATATCCAAGCCTGCTATAGTTCAGCTTTCTGTAAAATTTGATGTGAAATACTGATCAACAAAATCATCCTGATTTACATGATAAGCATAGGAATTAATATTGTCTCTCAGCATACAAATAAAAGTGGTCCAAAATTGATCATTTATGTATAAACAGTTATTATACATATCCATCCATCATAGGTCAAACTTACTCAGCCTCTCCAAAATCAAACTATTTTTCTGAATAGAATAGTGCAGTGTGTCCTATTAGTACAAATGAAACAAATGAACAAAGAAATATACATTGAAGTAATAGAAGAAATATTCATGTAAACGATTTGATTTAGGAGGAGTATGGATTTCTTAGGTGTCAAACTATTACAATAACTTCTTATACATATTATTAGATATAGATACATTAGTAGCATCATAAAGCTTTTATTTTTACATATTTATGCTATATATGAGAAATGTTCTGAGAAATTGAGTACAAACTTTTAAATGAATACAATTGATTTCAGATTTTTTTTTTTTTTTTTGAGTGAAGCACTAAGTTTTAGGTATTATATTTCAGTAAGTCTTTAATACTGAAGATCTGATCTTGCATTCTAACTAGAAAGATCACGATGCATGTAATACTATAGAAAATATAATGCAGTGTAAATGGTGTAATCCTATGGAAAAAAAGTACATAGGAAATTAGCAGGAAAATAGGGAAAACCAGCTGGAGGAATAAAACAACCCAGAGAAACCCTTTTCTTTTTAATTACTTAAAATAAAAGTGTTACCAAGACCATTAATTCCTTTTTCAGAGCATAAAAATCAAGAAAAAAGATTGGCCTCATATTTCTGTTTATTAAAGAGATTGTTTTCTAAGGTTTTGTTTTGCTTTGGTTTGATTTGTTTTTTAAGCAGAAGTTGAGTTGATCAACCTGCTTTCAAAATACTGACATTTAGATTACTAGCATTATTGAGTATGAATTCCTTAGGGAGATATTCTAGATGTTCACTAAGAAGGAAAGAAAATGGTTTGAAAAATCCTGATAAGAATCAAAGAATATATTATAAATTCATATGGTTGCACATCTAAGAGAAGAGAGATTTTCCAATTGCAAAACAGGTAGTGTTGTAGTAAAACAGGTATTTTCTGCAGTGAGAATTGTACTATCTCATTTGACCTTGTCCTGTAGCAGTGGAGTTCTGAGCACAGCAGTTTAAACTGACGTCTGGTGACATAAAATTAAGATCAAAGTACCTAGTGTATTCTTTTCCTTTCTTCAGATAAGAAGTGATCAAATACAGACAAGTCAAACTCGTTTGTTTACTGCATTCAGTCAGTAGTTCATGTTTGCTTTTTCTGTAATGGCAACCAAATTAATACCTCACATATCCTTCCTTCCAATAATTATTGCATACATTCAGAATGTTACCCTTGAATAACTTCCATATTGAAAACACCAATTCCAATCTGACAGCTTGTTTAACTAAACACAATTGCAGTTTGGCTGGAAATCTCATTTGTTACCAGATTTGTTACTGTAATGAGAGATTTGAAGGCCAGCTTTTGAGATATTTTGCTTTAGGTTTAATTTTGAAATGACTGACTGAAGATGAGGATTTGCATCATCCTTAATCACAACTAATGTGCTGAATAAAGACTTTTCTTTCCTTTTTGCTTCTTTGCAACTGACATGGAAGTAATTTTTTTTGTTGTTATGTTAATTTGGTGTAAAAGGTGTATAAGTAACTGGTTCAGGAATACCAGATTCATATTTTCTCTTCTTTATCTGATAGATTTTTTTTCCCAGTAGGAAAATAAAATATTTAATGGCATGAGAGCAGAACAGGTTTAATATCTTTAATATACTTTTTTTTTTTTTAAGTCGAATTCAAAATACTAAATTGAAAGATATTGCTTGGATGATCTGTTGTAAGAAAAAAATCTACGGCCCCTTCCTTCTGTGTAGGAAATTCACTCAGTGCCCTCTCTTTTATATTTTACATTAAGCTGAGTTCTCTTTCACAAGATGTTCTATCAAGGTCAATGGATTTCTGCAAAACAATATTACAATCTGTTCCCTTTCTGATTCAGTTGTGATAAAATGTTCCAGGAAAGTGTAAAGAGAAAAGAGAGAACAAGAAGTCTTTGTGATCTCTGCTTCCTACTATATTGTTCAAGTACACTAGAATAATAATATAGAGTTAATTTAAGAAGTAAGAGGATTCCTGCATTTGGGCTATCTCTGCATATGCACAGGACCAAGAATTTAATAACCTTCTTAGCAATTAGACATTAATGTTGAGAGTTCAGTTACTTTAATAAGGCAGTTATTTTTTGGCTATATAGACTTTAATACATGGTTTGCTTGTTTGTTTGTTTGTTTCTCCAATTTCAGTCAGGCCTTCATTGCAGGTCTCCTTTCTTGCTACCTCTGCAAGAAACTTTTTTTTTTTTTTTTTTGACAACACTTGAACTACTATATAAAGTAAAAGCTTTTGCTATTTTTATTTGCAGTCAGCTATGAATACAGAAAGGTAGATCTATTTTTTACAAAATATGTGTTCATAATATTTATAAATACTGTTTACTGTTTACTTATGTATGTATTTAGAATGCTCCTTTGGCCTGCTGATTTGAAAAAAAAAAAAAATGGAAAATGTGAAGTTTGATCATATTGGACTAACAAATCCAGAAAGAAGCCTGAAGCAAACACTGTTTTTCTGCGTGTCTCACGCTAAGAAAATAAATGTTTCAATTTGTTTGTTGTCAGTTTACTTCCAGATGAAGCAGGAATAAAATTTTAACATAAATATTATTTGACCTTCTTTGGAATGTTTATCTTTTTCCCATGTTATGAGCCAACCTGGCCAATGGGACTTTACGAAGACCTTGAACAAAATTCAGACATACTAATGCAATCAATGTAACTATTTTTAAAGAGTCAAATTTCCCTTCCATGAGCAGAGTGGTACAAGCACTTTAACTACTCTTTCTTTGTATATTGATTGTTGCTTACAGGCTGCTGGATCACTGAGGGCAACATGGGAGGCCTCCGGAGGTCAAAGGATGCTTTTTCAACAGAATAGAGCCCTGCTGTGAAACCAACCAGCTGACATTACTAGCCATGGTAATGCCTGATACCACATCAAAAGCTGCTGTGGATTGCCTCAGAGCCCCTGAAACGTATTGCACCATAGTTTATACGGAACATGAGGCACTAAGAACTACATTTCTGGAAATCAAGGGAAAATAGTTAATACTAGATAACAAAGTATTTTAGATGATCCTGGATCATATTAAGGGTATATTTAGTTGTAGTTTATAAATAACTAATAGTTAATGTGATTTGCTCTCAGATCAATGGCAGAAGAGTGTCACAAAGCCCAAAGCATTGATACACTGCTTTGACCATTGCCTGTAAGTATCCCAGGTAATTTTTTCTAGAGGGTCTGTAGCCATTTGTGCCCCATGATGCTGACACGCTTGCTATTAATAATCCATTTGATTACTCTAAGCTACATATCATCATCATGCAATAGAAAGTATAACTGAAATTTCAGACAGAAAAAAACAAGCACTTTAGACATTTGAAAACATTTTAAAATGTTGGACTGCAAAGCCATTGCAAATTTAACTTTATTGACCAGAAATTCATTTATTTAGAATATATTTAAATATCTATTTTTATTTTAATCTAAACTGGAATATATAGTATATCACTTATACATGCACATATACTCTTGAACAAATATTCTTTAATCTGAATTCTCTTATGAAAAAATGTTATTGAAAAGTAAGATAAAAATATTTCCATATTAATATACTGTTTTCTTATAATTAGGCAAAGGTTTAAGTGCATAAAATTGATCTCAATTCACCTTTAGTGAATAGCTCCATGAATGTTTTAAATTTTCACATACCTAAAAAGGAATTCAGAAACATTTAGGAAATACAGAATCCTCTATTGCATACCTATTTAAAATGTGAACTAAATTCCTTGAACAATTTCCAGGAACAGTGAAGTTTTGAAAAACAGTTAAAATTGTAATGTAACACTCTTATTCAATATTCTGCTACATGGGGTCTTAAATACTAACTAAAGGCCCAAGGTAAAGGTCTAAGTTAAGAAGCTATATTTAACATCATAAACTACAGAGGCAAGACCTCAGTACACAGTAGAACTGGAAAAGATTTTATCTTATTTTAGCTTCTGATCTGGAACAAGCAGCCTGTGAGATCAGCTTCTCCCCTCAGGGAAAGTGAAGATTCACATTAAGGTTCTTTATGTGGTCCTCATCACCATATTATTCAGGTACTTCATCTGAAAAAAGGTCAAAGCTTTCCTTTGCCTAGACAAGTAAAAGCGTTTAGTGTATTTCTCAAGCGCAGGAATAATGTCACAATCTCAGAGGCCAAATGTAGACATTTTTCCACCCACAAGAAAAATGTCTTGAAAAGGTATGCCTTTTTGAAACAGAATTTAGCAGTAACACTTTGTTGCTTATATAAAAATGTCAAGATGCTAAATTCCTTTATTTAATGGAATGCAGAAATATAGTATTATCATTCTATTTCAGTTTTCTGGTAAATGTTCCCTGTCCTACTATCACTATAAGAAAAGAAATACTGTCATTCTAAGAGCAAAAATACTCTCCAATTTTCCTTAGAACCTGCACAGGAATCAATTTCACACATACTAAGCAGAGATTCTGAATGGGAAAACTTCTTATGTCATCATTTATTTAAAATAGAGGCACTGATTGTCTTTATTGAAAAATTATTGGCAAACTTATTTTCCCTAATTTAGAAAATTTCATTTTTAAACACTGAGGGTCTTTGATATTTTGTTGTTTTTGTTGGGAATGTGTATTTTTATCTCCTACATCACAGCTGTGCAACTTTACATTTCAATTATCTCTCCGTATACTTAAAGAAAACCGTTTAAAATAATCCATTTTGAATCTTAACCGTTTCATTCAAAACCAAAGTAAACAGCATCTTAAAGCTTCACATTCTTGAAAATCATTCTAATCAATCACATTTATTTCAATTTGTGTAGCTTTGTGAGTCCTGTCAGTGCTGTAATATCTAAAAACTCTCCATATTTAGCATGTTTGCAATAAGAATGATCAGAAACAAAGGACTCACAAAAGCAAGTTTTAAGAGGTATCAGATCTATACCTCTTCATCTGCTTGAATGTTTGATGGATCAACATGTTTTTGAAAATTGCTAGTGAGGGAAAATCCATAATGCAAGAAGGCAATGTATTACAGATTTTAAAAATAGCTTATATAACTTATGTTTAATTTTGTTTTCCTAACATGTAAAGAAGGTCTCATTTGAGACCCTCTTTCTCTCTTTTGTCCAAGTAAACAGTCCAAATGTTCTCAAACTGTTCTTGTAGGTCAAATTTTTCAACCCTCAACTCTTCTCAGCTGATCTACATGTTAAGAGACAGTGTACACTACGCTGTGGTTTAGCCTGTTCTGGGTAGAGAAGAGACATTACCTTTATAAAAAACAAACAAACAACAACAACAACAACAAAAACATAATTGTACATCCCAACATAATATGTCTATTTCAGAACAGCAGGCTAGTTGTGTAGTTTCACTAGTTTCCTTACCATTATAATCCCCAAACCTTGCTCTTGAGAATTGCAGTCTACCCTCACATTGTTTTTCCAGTTTGTGAAGTTGTTCTCATCTAAGTGTAGCCTTGTCTTTGACTACATTAAACACCGTTCTTTTTTTTTTTCATACCAGTTGTCCAATTTCTGAAAATCATTGGAATTCTAATCCAGTTCTTCTGCAACTGCAGTTTCACCCAGTGTGGTGCCATCTGTGGATGTAATAAATATTAAATTTCCATTCCAATATCCAACTTATTGTCAAGAGTATTGAATACCATTGAATAGCGCTGGACAGAACCCAGGGGAACAGAACCTCAGTAAGTCTTTCCAGTGTGAAAGTGAGCCACTGGTAACCAGGTTCTGAATACAGTTTTGCATCCATCTAAACTAGATTAATTACACAGTTTGTCCAGGATTCACTTTGGGATTTTTTTTTTTTTTTTGATGTACTATAATGTGAATCAAATTAACAATAACAGTTTATTGGTTGATTTTTCAAGTCTGTCAAGGCCTGGCCCACAGGTAGTCTAGTCTGTCTTTTCATCTGTGTATATTTTCTTTTCCTTTCTGATGGCTTGTGTTGTGTGTTTTGTAATGATGTGGTTCTGAGCTGAAACAATTTCTTATTCATATGTGATATAAAAGTATGAATATATTCTTTTAGTTTTAGAGACCTTTTTCCTTAAATATCAGTATTTCTGGGGATTAAATATGATCAACAAGTTTTTAAATATATTTCACTACACTGGAGTTATTACACTTTCATTACTTAAGGTAATGAAAAATAAAGCACTTACACATTCCTCTCACCCCATTACAGGGAATTATATAAATGAGTAGGTAACCTTACTGAATTAGGAACACAGATCCTAATAAAGCAAGAACCTTTGGGATCATTTTATCAACTAAAGGTTTGCATAAAAGAGGAATAAGTGATTATCTAGAATAAAGTGAATTATAGAGTAGTATTCTGTAATTGAAACAGCTTGTCTAAGTGCTAGCTCTAATTGAGTATTACTTACAAAGAGTTCATCATGGGGAAAAAGTCAGTCCAAAGCAAACAGCAAATATTTATATTGTGTATTTCATGGTGGTACAATACCAAATTAAAATGACAGAAATGAATTATCGTAACATTTAAATTGTTAAATTATTAATTCAAGAACAGATACTGCCATATATTTTCTGTTCCCTTTCCTTTCCTTTCCTTTCCTTTCCTTTCCTTTCCTTTCCTTTCCTTTCCTTTCCTTTCCTTTCCTTTCCTCTCCTTTCCTTTCCTCTCCTCTCCTTTCCCTTCCTTTCCACATATTGCCATCAGAATTTTAATTTTCACAGTATTTTCCTCAAACAAGAAAATAATCATGGAAAGAAAAAAAAAATATATATATATATATATATATTAAGAAAAAGAATATTCAGAAATGCCCTGATCTTTAAATTAAGAAACCAGCAATCTTAAATCTATACACAATGTAAATTACAGTATACTCTCACTGCACACATCTGAAATATCAGGAGGGAAATTTTCAAAGGGAATGTCCTGTGTCGGTAGACATGGCAGGGCTGACAGGAAGGAAAGACAGCATCAGAAGAATCTTCTTATCCTGGTGACAAATGGACAACAGCCCTAGTTCATCCCAGCTGCTTTGCCAAGCACTTCACTATATGCTAATGCATCATACACAGTGCAGCCATCAGACAGCTTAGTGATTGACAGAGCTTAATTCATGAACTGAAATGGGCAGATGTTCTCCATTTACTCTATTTTCATGGATTTGCACTTTTACACATTTTCCGCTTTCAATAAATGGTCTTGATTGCGAAGTATCTTGCCCTGCAAAACAGAAAAACAGAGTAACAGAGTTAAAAATAATTTCTACAGCTTTGAACACTTTTGAACAGTCTTTCAATCACATAAAAACAATAATAAAGTAGTCAATAGGACACACATATAAATTGCAACACCATTCAGCAGCATATCTAATATCACCTATCCTCATGCAGAGCTGTGCATGAATCAAGATATACTGTTGGAGGGTCTCTTCATGTGTACTTCCCTCTAACACTTCAGTACTCAAAACATCTTGTTTTGTTTGTTTGCCCGTGCCTAGCCCTCTGAAAACACGTATTTTATAGTCAGCTATAAAAGAGTTGAAAAATTGTAGCATCTGTAATCTACATTGAAATTTTTGAACATTTCTTTGGAAGTAAGCACATCTTATCATAATACAGACAGCAGTGAGTAAACTGACATATAAAAGATTTTGGAGCCAGTGTCCCTTTTCTGATGTCTTCACAGCTACAACTCTACATCTTCTAAATATGTAATTAAAAATAATCTTCTGACAATACCTTCATGGTCAGGGTATGTTTTCACCTACTATGAAGGACTGCTAGAACCCTAAAGAAACATTGTGATTATGAGTGAAGAAGAAAGTGAGATTCAACCATCTTACTCTTGATACTCTCTCCCCAGTGTACATCTGTAAGAACCAACATTCTTGGCCGTATTATTATTTTAGCTCAGAAGGACTGTAGTCTTCTTAGAAATTCAACCTCTTCCTATGTTCAGTGAAAAATATCGTCTCAGTAATATACATTTCTAACAATATAATATACCTCAAACTCTTGTACTTCAGCTACCAGAACACTATTCTTGCTTTTGAATTCTTCATTGCTCAGTCTTGTGAAATCTTCTTCTTACAAAGAATATGATCATTTTCATATGAATTTCAAGCCTGCATGTGTCAAAGTTAAAATTTTGGAGGTCAGCCTTCACAGGGCTGAAGAGGATTGAAATGAAACAGACTTATTTTGAAATTGTTTTGTTTATTAAGTCCTGGCAAGCACAGGGATGCTTCACAGTCAGCTTCCAGAATTCTGCACTCTGCGGTACTAGAGTCTCAGAAAGGAGAGCAGAAACTGCTGACAGTTTTCAATAAAATAAGAACAACAACATTGGAGCATTTAAATATTTATTAATACATTGATATGTCTTTTTTATTTTTTTTTATTTTGTTTTTATTTTATTTCACTGAAAAATGTAGTTTAGAAAATCTGGAAAATCTGTAAACTGATGTCCATTCAAACAAATTATTTCTTCTCTGCTTTCTCTGTGAGGATTTGAACTTACAATTTGATGCCCAAGTTGTATGGTCCTCATTTGAACTATTATTTACTCTTCTTGCAGTTGTCATAGGTTATGCAAGTACTTTCTTGTTGTTGGTGGTGGTTTTTTTTTTTATTTTCCCCTCCTATAACTCTAAACAATCCTTAAAGCTTAAAAAAACAACAACAACAACAACAACAAAAAAAAACGCAGCACTTCCCAAATATCTGTCCCATTTACAATGTCCTGTTATTTTATCTGAACACAGTTTGGGTCAAGACTTGAAAGAAGTCTTTATTCATTTAGCATACCCATTACGTATACTATATCTTCTGTATACAGATTAGTTACCAAATTATTAAGTATTCTAAAGAGCAAATCCCCAATGTTTGGAAATATTGAACTTGGTTTAAGACACAGAAGCGAGTGTTGAACCCCTAAGAGAGAGAATTGCTCTCCAGAGTACTGGCTGAGATTTTTGATCTCCCATCTCTGATCCAAAGGACATGTATTTACTATTTATGTAATGTGAATCACCAAGAGAGCTGTTTGATGATGGAATAGAGTGCACCCTCAGCAAGTTTGCTGATGACACAAAACTGGGAGGTGTGGCTGATATACCAGAGGGCTGTGCTGCCATTCAGAGGGACCTGGACAGGCTGGAGCACTGGGCGGTGAGGAACCTCGTGAAGTTCAACAAAGGCAAATGCAGGGTCCTGCACCTAGGGTGGAATAACCCCATGCACCAGTACAGGTTGGGAGCTGACCTGCTGGAAAGCAGCCCTGCAGAGAAGGACCTGGGAGTCCTGGTGGACAGCAGGTTAACCATGAGCCAGCATTGTGCCCTTGTGGCCAAGAAGGCCNGTTGAGAGGGGATCTCATCAATATGTACAAATATCTGAAGGGAGGGGGTCAAGAGGATGGGGCCAGACTCTTTTCAGTGGTGCCCAGCGACAGGACAAGAGGCAACGGGCACAAACTGAAACACAGGAAGTTCCGGCTGAATATGAGAAAACATTTCTTTACTGCGAGGGTGACAGAGCACTGGAACAGGTTGCCCAGAGAGTTGTGGAGTCTCCTTCTTTGGATATATTCAAAACCTGTCTGGATGCGATCCTGTGCAACGTGCTCTAGGTGACCCTGCTTGGCAGGGGGGTTGGACCAGATGATCTCCAGAGGTCCCTTCCAACCTCAACTATTCTATGATTCTGTGATTCTATGATACCCTACCATATCCCACAGTCAGGAGATTAAAGCACTCTACTAAGAGAGGAAAAGTTTCACATTCAAATAAAATTGTAAGAATGAAGGACAAAATTATCTCACAAGTGAACTTTTAGTTTATGAAACTTAAATGTTTGGCAGGGATAAAAGTAAAGCTGGGGCGGTTAAATCAGCTCTCCTAGAAAAGTAAAATTTGGAGGTATACCATTTCACAGAATAATGAAAAGATTTTGACTTCTGTTCAATCATATTTTTTGTTGTTGTTGCTATTATGCATATCTATGCATGTTTTGTTAAAAATGCATCCACTTAACACCTCAAATAAAGCATTTCATGAATGATCCTAATTTTGGCCTTGAACAGGACAAAGAACTTTTGCAGGAAATGGACCTGCTAAGAGTGACAATATCACTTTTCTACAACAAGCCACCCACTCAACAGCACATGTTTCTGTGACAGTGTGATATCATAAGAAAGTAGCCTCCTGTCTTTATATAATTCTACTGCATAGCGTTTTTCTATTTTCATTCTTTTTCTCTTTTTTTTTTTTTTCATTTTCATTTTTGTGGATGGCTCTGTTTGTACTATACATGCTCTTCAGGCAGATATGATTGTGAAATTAAAGTAAAATTTTCATTCAAAAAATATGGATGCCATAATAGGGAGTGAGTTCATCTAAAGCCATGTTATCTCACTCTCATACTCAGTAGTCTGCTGAGGACTTGAATCTGCCATGTGCACCCGTGCAGAGTGACACAATATCCTTGTCTTCTGAATCAGAAGCAAAGACAAGGATATTGTGATGGTGGGAGACAGCAGAAAATCAAATAAGTGTTTCTCAGTATGTTCTGACTATAGTGTAAATCCACAACTGATCCTGTCAAAATGACATTCACCGGCTCTTTTCTGCAAACCTGACCATTTCCCTAATTTCAAAATTAGTTTCCTGTCTTAACCATTAATTGTACTTTTGTCATTTTTGTTCTAACTGACCTTTTTGGGGTTATCTGCTTCCTAGCTAATGTGATGTTATCCCTGTATCAATAGCAAGATTATTTTTATTCTTTACTGTAGTCTTTGCTGGATCATTTACACTTCAGATATGTCTTTTTTATTGCAGTTTCTACAAGTTTGGAATGGATGTCTGACCCTCTTCCACAGCAGTAGCAAATGTCAGGATCTTTAGCTGTTTGCTGTTTCTAATTTACCGTTTGGCTTTTGATGTGGTACGTATTTTATGAATATTGCCCTCTTGCCTGTCCCTGAATAAAATTCTTCACATCTGAAGTTGCAGTTTCCATAGACACTGAAATTTCAACACTGTTTTTAGATGGGAAGTTTGCTTTAGTCAGAAGCTTCTTTTGTACACTTTGAGTAGGTTTTCTGCTTACTAATCTGTCTTTCAGGGTACTGTTCAATCCTTCCCCAAACTGATAATATCCTGATTTTTTTCCCCCTTCATGGAAAGGAATAGATTTCTTTTCACGGTGATCCTCCAAATAAATCAGAACCTTTTGCTATAAGTTTTGCTGATGATAAGCACTACTAAGAAACTTAACCCTTTTTGTACCAGTGTTGTGACTCTTGTTTTCTCTGAGACTCCTGATATGCATAGTGACCTATTTTATGTGTCACTGCCACTATCAGTAGAAGTGAAATTTATTTATATTTTGCTGTATCATTAGCATAGAAGTATTGTTTCAGTGCCTTCAGTGTAAAGAACCCATCTGTACTGTTAAAAGCATCAGTGTTTCCTGAACTGAATAAAGTCCCTGGCTATTTGATTGGAGAACAAACTGATCTGAGACCTGGGGTCCTAATAATAGTGTCTATTTTACATTACTATTCAGAATCAATTGCCTTGCGGAGCTATCTCTTGAAGGAAAAGTGAAATTCTAAACCTACACAGCAGAAATCCTAGTCTGCTTTTAAGGCACTCAGTAGAATATAAAACAGGAGCAGGAGGCATACTAGTTGGATTAATGCCTAGAAACATGTGCTGTTTAGTGGGTGGCTTATTGTAGAAAAAAAAATCTACATTGTAGAACAATGTGTTTTTATTCATTAGGTTCTTTTCTTGCAAAAATGTCTGTACAAGTATTTGTAAATGTAGCAGACAAATATTTTATGTTCACTAATATGGCACATATGAATCCTTTGTATCAAATATATATTTCACCATTTCCTCCTCTATCTTATCAAGCTATTGTCTAGGAGAGTCACTCACAATAAAATTGGAAAAAAAAAAAAACCAAACAAACATAAAATAAAAGTTTATACTTTCATTCAGCAAGTCAGGAGTTAAAATGTGCACACCAAAGATATGGGTCCTAGCTTTCATTCCCTCTTTTTTCTAAGATTTTACTTACCACTTTACTTTTACTTTACTTTTACTACCCATGCAAACACTGATTTTCTTTGTGTAAGACAAAAATGCAGATCACCTCTCCCTCCAGCTCAAAACGTCAACCTAAAGAAAATTTAAGAAATGTCATTCTGTACCTACTTAAGCATTTGGTCAGTGCTGAGCAATATCAACAGGGTGACATGGATTTATCTTCCTTAGCAAAGTAACCTCACAGTTAGGGCTTGCGTTTGTGAGGCAAGGCAGCCAAAACTCAGTCACTACGCTTCAGAAAAGAATCTTTCATTGCAAAGTGGTAATCAAAAGCATTTTTTTAATAGAATTTAACCTGTTTAATCACTCAAATGTTGTTCTTTGTACTTTCATGTATCTGCAGTCCCTATAAAATACATGTGGAAAATTAGTACCAGTATTTTTTTGTTTTGCCATGGTCTAAGGCAAGACACAGGGAAGGTCAGATCTTGCATCAGCCTAACTATGAGATAGTTGGGCCTGCCGAAAAGGTCAGCACGGCCAGCTAGCTGGCAGAGAGCTCTAGGGAGCTAGCCAGTAGTGACTGAAGAGGACAGGGAAGGGTTTGAATTCTTGCCTTCACCAGAGATTACTTCAGGATTAAGAAGGGTGTTTCAGAGCTTACAATTAATTCTCCCACTCCATACCAGAACTAGAAGTGCAATTCTAGTCACTAGTTTATTAACTGCAAACTTCAAAGTTCAAAAGCAAAGCACGCAGTGAAAAATTTCCAGAACTACATGACTCTGGAACAAAAGTTTTCAGAATGTAGTAAGCAAAACCTAAATCTTTTATTGGCATCTTCACAGACTAATTTCTATCATCTATTAATGATTCAGTTCATCTGTATCTCTTTTTGAAGATACTTTCCTGTAGCTAGAAAAATTAGGTAATGATTTAGAGGCAAAGGAGTTGTGAGTTGGAATGATTTTTTTTTTTTTTTTTTTTAATGTTGCATAAATTTACAATAAAGTTTGGGAAGAAAGCTTTCGTAAAAAGTGGAAAGGGTCTATTTTATATCACATTTAAACTTAGGGGATATTGCAAAGATGAGTGATGCGTAATGGGACTGCAAGGTATATAGAACATGCATCCTTAGGAAACTAGATGTCATTTGTTCTGCTTCTATCAGAATAATTTATCTATGCAGGTAGGTTGTTCATGATTCTATCCTCATATTTTATTACTGATAATCAGTATAATTTGGTATACAATTTGGGTATCTGTTTTCATCATGTATATCTACTTTATTTCTAATGTACATAGCAAGTTCATGCAACAGGTTATGCAGGGGACCCCACATGCAACTTTGACATCCCCAAGGTGCTGCAGCACTAGCTGCTGTGGTCATGACACTAAGGCAACTCTCAGTCAGCCAGCTCTGTGTAGGATACATCACAAAGAGGCTGAGACCATGAAACCAGTGTTCCAAAAATGTATGAGGTTATTTTGTGTGTTCTGATTAATGAAATATCTGTTTTCTGAACATTATTATGCTTGTTATCTGCATATATCATTATGACTATCAATCATTAAAATGCCTTACTAATATCAACTATAAGCTATTTCACTTTGTTTTCTCACATTTTATGAATTTTTCTTCATTCAGAGAATTTCTTCATTGCCTCTGTGACCCATGAAAATTTCTGTTACTTACAGAAACAAAATAAAATGTTGCTGTTGTACTTTTTTCAAATCCCTTACACTGTTTCCTTAAGAAAAAACTTCCAAAATTCTCTTTATTCTTTCTTATGATGTTTCATCATTGATTGTATAATTTAACTAAAAGTGTTTTCCACTTAGTGATGAACAGTTACTATGTATTCTTTATATTCACTTCATTTTCTAACAATGTTTTGCTGCATAGAGACAAATACTAAACGATTGAAGATCAATTATGTTGTCTTTGCAGGAAAACATCACATGTAGGCTTCTAATTTAAACACATGTAATCACTTTTTTGTGACCCTTTGACTTTCCCTTTTAACATGTTTCCACTTATCAGCAGACAAACTTCTAATGGATGATAGGAAAGTGGGCTGGAATTCAGAAGTAATGCAATTAGCAGCAGCACATATATATAGTGATTGTATGTATCCAAATTCTAGTAATTGTGCTAAGTTGTGTCTTAATTCAGAAAATAAAATTAAATAAAATCTCCTTATGAGCCACTAATTTGTAGCGGTTACCTCTTCATGAGTATCACACCTCAGAATGAAGTCCATCTCCTGATTGCCCTCACCTATACTCTGGTGCACCATGCAGTGTGCCTCCAGAGCACAAAAGCTGAGTTCCTTTTGCGTGAAAATAACATAGATGTTTGATTCCAGGGTTTTATCTATTGGACAGCAGCTGCTGACAAGCATTCATTTTATAGGACCATAATAGAGAGTGCCTGAAGCAAAACTCTCAGTTTGTTAACATCTACAGATAATATAGAGACTAGGTCCTCAGTACTTGTTCTACTGTACAGGTTGGCTTCCATTGTGCTCTCTGCTTGCTCATGCAGACAGAGTCATACATGCTCTGTATATTTCAGTTCTTGTATCTCAAATTACTTTTTAATTCTAGTTAATTTGGGGTTCTTCTTTTTAAATGCCATATGCAGTAATTCTACTTGATCTGTTTTTTTGTTTTGTTTTGTTTTGTTTTTGTCGTGACATTATTAAACACAGATAATCATATCAGTGTACTATATCTGTATGGTTTCTATAAGTGAATACTGTTGAAATGTCATTACCATTCTAATTAAATAAAATATTCCAAAGGAATCTAAAAAGTAAACATTTATTATACATATTAGCAGTTACTTTTCCATAGACAATGACTCTACTTTGGGGGTAGCTACTATATGTGTGAAGGGAGTTGTCCCTTGTTGTTCAAAGTCCCCCAAGTACAGTGCAAGAGAAAAAAACATACTTTAATAGAAGCTGGAATGAGGCTGGGAAACAATGAGATGGGAGTGGTCAGCCTGATATGAAGTAACGTCAATATGCCACCAGAATAGAAATTCTTTTTGCAGGTAAAAGAGACTTCCAAAAAAAATATTTGAGGCAGCATTTACACCTGGCCATTCTGAAGTAGAAGATAATGATGACCATGATTCTAATTAAACAGTAACCAAGGAATTGCCAAGAAACTTTTGAAGTAAAGAAAACATCAGCTTGGGAAGCAGTGTTAAAGAATTATGAAAGCCTGTAACAGGACCGGGGGAGAGGCCTTGAAGCCAGATAAGGAGCAGTGACCCTTGTTGGGCACTGCCAGGCTATTGCCCTGCAGCATCTGCAGCTCCTGTGTAGGGTGCAAGAGAGGCCTTCACCCAGCCAGGGACCCACAGCACAGGGCAGGCATAGGGGAAGCCCTCCTCATGGTTTCTGTGGGGCCATGTGGGGCACCTGCACACAGCAGTTCCTGAGGTGCAGGCAGCAGCAAAGATGCACACACAGCTGGAGCACCCACATGTTCACAAAAGGGTCTGCATGAGGGGGGACCTGTACTCACATACTGGGAGGTTAGGGGGCAACCCGCACTGCCAGTGAGCGCAGGGTTGCACAGTGCCTGGGAGGGACAGTAGTTACAGAAGTGTATTTGGAAATTTGTAGGTGTACATTTTCCTAGTGTCTGGGATTGTAGCTTATTTGTTGTAGTGCTGATGTTGATCCTGAACACATAGTTCACTGATTGCCAGTTAATTATATGTCTATTATAAATCAGTAAACCTCTCTGATCCTGGTTTGATTTAAACTATGCAAGTTGAATAGTTTTTCTCTATGACAACAATGAGGTAGCTTTGTGGGTGTTTATAGGAGCTATCTCAAGTGTGAGTGGGAGAAAGTGCAGAGGAGTTTGTTTATAAATTTAACCAGTGGGTGATAAATGTTGATATCATGAGCTATACAGGCGTAGGAGTTGACCTTTCATCACTTTGTGACAGATTATGGGTAGGAAGAGGGACTATGAAAGTAAACAAAAATAATTTATACACTATATGATAAAGGAATTTAAGCCGGTTGAGAGATATAGAGAAGTTAAATATTTCAAGCTTATGAAAGCTACTTTTTGAATGGAAAATTGAAACCACTAAAATGAAAAATTTTCATTTCATTTTTTCATTCATTGAAAGCTGTGTTTTTCTGACAAGAAAGTATTTCATTGAAAAAAAATACTTAACTGGCTCCAATATTGTCGGAAGAATTGGTTCGTTACTTGCTTAACAGTTTCATGTGTACAGTGTTTTCTTTTTCTTTTTGGGTTTACCAGAAATGCACGCAAATCCATCAGCTGTTCTCATAAGTTTTGACAGTATATTGCTGAATACTTGAATGAATATTAATTAGTCCTAACATTATATAGCTAGTGGTCCCTGAAATGTGTGCTGAGATCCTTCCCAAAGGTTCTTAAATTCTAACGCTGTAACAGTTTCAATTTTATAGTTTAGGTTTCAGCTTGATATATTGAAATGCATTCTCTTTTTCTCCATAGTTGTTCTTTTTGTAGCCCACACTGAGGAATACTAAAATTTAGGTTCCAGTAAAACCATTATGCTTTAAATCACATAACCATGTTCCTCAGTCTAAACTTACTTGAAGTTCCCTGAAGATTACTTTCAATTAAGTGATTACCCTGCAGTCATCTCTACATTTTGGCTGACTATCTATCATGATGGTAATAAGCAGTAGAGGCAAATTATCTCATATGATTATTCTGTTGGCTTCAGTCACACCCAAATGTTTAGATCTCCATTTTATTGGGGAGAAAATTTCCTTTGGATTCACTTATCTATCCATTCATCAAGTTGAGATCTGTTAAAGCTGTTCTGAACCTCTTTTTGAGATGAGATTATAGCTAAGATTTCTATTTTTATGACAGCCAACATCCAGATATTAAATTTGTATGGAATCATTCAACTTCAGTTTTTCCATAGATTAGAACCTGCAAATGTTTTCTTGTCTGTTATCTGTTTAAATTTAATCTAAATCAATCACTACCTTACTTCTCAATTTCAGACCTGTCCCATAAACAACACAGAACTATAATCAGTAGAATTAGAAAGAGAACTAAGAGTGTCTGCCACATACTGGAAAACAAACAAACAAACAAAACATTTCTATATTATCACAGATGTAGTCACAGTTGTTCACTAATGACATTTTATATTATTCATAGGCCTAAATTCCCAGGGAATCCTTGTGTTCAATTATGCCATCTCCTACTTTACTCTCACATGCCAGACAACTTTATTTTAATTCCTGGTGGTTACCAGACAGCACAGGTTCCTCTCTCGATTCCTTTCATGGAGAGTCTCAGATCAGGAGGATCAGGCTATTAAGGGTGTACCCTGAAATCTTTCCATTACTGTAGATTAATAATTTTGTAACAGGGCATTATTAGTGTCCTGCCACTACAGATTTAAGGTCTGGTCTGAGTGAGGAACAGCTCATCTGTTAACTTTATTTTTATGAAATGTGTACAACAGAGAGTATAAGTACTGGTCATCCACAACCAGAGTGTGGAATCTTGGCTTACTTTGAAAAAAAAATAAATAAATAAAAATTAGTTCTTTGTTTCACACAACTAAGCAGTATGGTGCCAGATGGTACCTCTATGGAGGAACTCAGGTTTTTTCTCTCCTGCCTCTGGTTAAGACTCCAATAAATTATCTTAACAAACACATGCTGAAAACACAGGATAAATATTTAGATATCAAATTTTGAGAAACAGTGAAAATCATAACTTCTTTATGGACTTGTAAACCTTCTTCTGAGGAACATATAAAATAGAGCCAATCACAATATCTTTAATTATGAAATTGAGAACAAGGATTTTAAACTGAGTTGTACCCATTTTCCCTTCTGCTTTTAATTCCGTTGTCTTTCAGACAGCCCTTCTCAAAATCTTAAGCATATAATTATAGTACTTTCTAACCAGTGAATGATTATACATGTGTGGATTTTGAATCTATTGGCACTCATATGTAAATGCATTTCTTCCTTCATATCTAGGCTATGTTGCCTAGGTGTTCTGCTTATATGCTGAAACAGTTAACTTTTGAATACCTCCGGGGATGGTGACTCAACCACTTCCCTGGTTCCAATGCCTCACGATTAAAACTACTATTTTTCTGCACTAAGATATTTGGATCAATCAAAGGTGAATTTAATGCAAAAGCTTCTTCGAAAATTTGAGATCTTAGAAATTTCCAGAAATCTGTCAATCCAATGGCTATACAATTTAGCATTTTTAATCAAATTTATATATTTTTTAATGTGACTGTTTGATCCTGTCTAATACACATCTTCATAAACAGTGTGTGAATAATTCATAAATTGATCTCTAAAAGTCACAAGATCGATGTACATTGTAACATATTTTCTTAGCAGATACTGATGTGACCTTTAAATCTAACATGATGGTTTGATTATTCAGTTGAAAGAGGTGAAGAAAAGAATTTATAATTTTATGTTAAAAAAGTCTACCTGCTTCAGTCTGTCACATATTTCAATTATTTTGACCTCCAGTCTCATTTACATTATATAATTCTCACAGATTTTCTCTAATGATGCCATGGTTGAATCAGCTAAACTTGGCTGCCTGACAGTAATGACATTAATGTAAAAAAAAAAAAAAAAAAAGTCTTCTCGAAAAAAGTATTTTATTTTTTATTTTTTATTTTATTTACATAGATTTACATTTTACATACATATTACACAGCTTATACATGTTTTATTTTTCTCTGGTTATTATCAGTGTAAAAAATAACCCTGAAGCCTTGTCATTGTAATGGATTGTATTTTGCACCTAATCTTCACAGATTTCCAAAAACCTGAAGAACTATTGCCCTTGTCATGTATTTATAAATATTTTTAGATGCTGTGGGTTTTTATTTCCTTTTTATTTTTTTTATTTTTTATTTTTCCCACTCCCAGTGGAGGAGGAATCTTCTTTTCCACAAAGAAAAGTAATGCCAGCCCTCCAAGACAGCTCCAAACTCTACTGCTCTACTGCTATATTTTTGGACTGTGGAGACCAAATGTTCTTATTTCTTGGTCTCATCAAACTTTTCAGTGTTTTAAATATGTTCTTCTCTACGACCTCAGTTTTGGATACACAGTGTCTGAGAAACTGCTGACTAATGAAGCCTCTCTTTTGCAACACTGTCAGTGCTTCCAGGTTCTCTGAGGCTGTTGGTGTTCATTACAGCCACCAATCAGACTGCCCATTTTCCTTTCTCTTTCCCTCTGAAGTAATTTGCACTCTCTTCTATAGTTCTCATGCAGCAGCTTTTGTTAAGGTCAAGCAGAAGGTGGTTTCTTCGGTATTAATATTTTGTATTTCACAATAATTTATATGTAAATAATTCAGTATAAATTTTGGTCAGCTTACATTAGGAGACCAATACTAACAGTAGATTTTCTTACTTCAAGCTTCAGGTTAGTGCTTTGCATCTGTTTACTGCCTATGCCTGTCTAGATTTTTGCCTTCTTTAGCCCCTCCATGAATGTGACAACTGAAATATATGCTTGTCCTGTTAAAGCACGTGTATACAATTATCTTATTTTTGCTGTTGGGGAAACATGAAACATGTGAAGGTCACATGGGAAATTGGAGGAGAAATCATTTCCCCCACATCCTAACTGTTAGGACCTGTTGTCAACTGAATTGTTATCAATTGTTAGGACCTCTTTTTCTGCTAAAGGGTCTAGACTCAAAATGGGCTACATACGCATGGACTGCAGAGTAGCCATTGCTGGCAGAGATGTCTCTGTGATTAATTTTAAGCACTAAACACATAATTTGTCCCTTTGTAGGGACAAATAGTAGGATTGAATAGTACAATTACAGATGAAATCCAACAAAAGGGATGTAATTGCATGCCTACTGTATTATAATAACACAGTTGAAAAAGTAGGCACAGTACGTAAGTTATTGTCTTTGTCTTTGGTATCTAGGAAATTTTTATTACACTCTTAAAAAAAAAAGAATATTCATCAATAAAATTTGCAGATGACACAAAATTGGGAGGAGCGGCTGATACACCAGAGGCTTGCACTGCCATCCAGAGGAACCTCGACAGGCTGGAGGTGAGCTGACAGGAACATCATCAAGTTCAGCAAACGGAAGTGCAAAGTCCTGCACCTGGGGAGGAACAACCCTGGGCTGGTACATGCTGGAGGCTACCCAGCTGGAAGGCATCTTGGCAGAAAAGGACCTAGGGGTCCCTGTGGACATCAAGTTGAACATGAGCCAGCAATGTGCACTTGCTGCAAGGAAGGCTAACAATATCCCGGGCTGCATTAGGATTGGTGCCAGCAGGTCGAAGGAGGTGATTTTTCTGCTCTGTTCAGCTCTGGTAAGGCCATACCTGGAGTACTGTGTCCAATTCTGGGCTCCTCAGTGCAAGAGAGACATGGGCATACTGAAGAGAATCTAATGAAGGGCCATGAAGATGGTTAAGGGCCCGGAGTATTGCCCCATGAGGAAAGGCTGAGATAATTGCTACTGTTTAGCCTGGCGGGAACAGCTCAGGATTCTATGAAATCTTACCGATGTGTATAAATACCTGAAGGCAGGGTGCAAAGAGGACGGAGCCAGGCTCTTTTCAGTGGTGTCCAGTGCCCGGACAACAGTCAATGGGTACAGACTGAAATACAGGAGGTTCTATCTGTCCTGATTTCTGCTGACATAGAGTTAATTTTCTTCTTAGTAGCTGGTATGGTGCTGTGTTTTGGATTTAGGATGAGAATAATGCTGATAACACACCAATGTCTTAGTTGTTGCAGAGCGGTGCTTATTGCCTGCAAGACTCTTCAGCTTCTCATACTGCCCTGCCAGCAAGGAGGCTGGTGGCAGCCGGGTGGGGCAGGGGGCTGCTTCTGCTTGTAGACAGGCTGGGCACCAGTGGGCAGGTGGTGAGCAATTGCATCGTGTATCACTTATGTTGTATATTCCTTTATCATTATTATTTTTCCCTTTCTTTTCTGTTCTATTAAACTGTCTTTATCTTAACCCCCAAGTCTTACATTTTTTTCCAATTTTCTCCCCCCATCCCACTGTGGGAGAGTGAGCAAAAGGCTGTGTGGTGCTTAGCTGCCTGCTGGGTTAAACCACAACACAATCTAAATATCAGGAAGCACTTCTTTACTGTGCGGGTGACTGAGCACTGGCACAGGTTGCGGAGTCTCCCTCCTTGGAGATCTTCAAAAGCCCTCTGGACATGATCCTGGACAACCTGCTTTAGGTGTCCCTGCTTGAGCAGGGGGGTTGAACAACATGACCTCCAGAAGTCCCTTCCAACCTCAACCATTCTGTGTGATTTTGTGAAATTTTTACATTACAAAATCATTCACCTATGAGAACAATTTTATTTTTAAACACCGGTATATTTATGCTTCCCTAATTTAGGAAATTAAGAATTGAAAAAACTCCCCAAACCACATAAGTACAAGAAAGTGGAGTTTCAGATATAATCATAATGATATATTTCTATAAGATATATTTAAGTATGTAACTTAGTTCACTTAAGGGCATAAACTTGAATCAAATTAAGTAAAACAAAGGCAAAAGTGCAGTCCAGAATGAAAAATGAATGAATAAAGTACAATGAATGAAGAATGAGTGAAGTTACTTCTTAAAGGGACAATGCTTAATTAGGGAAAAGAGATAACTAGGAATTGGTCCAACAGACTGGCAAAGATTGTTCTTTCCATTCCTGAGTTTAACAGAATCCTAAACTACCTAAACCATTAGGTGACACTGAGAGAGTGGAGTCTCATTCAGTACTTGGCAAGGAAAGTCAATAACAGTGTCAGGGATTCAGGGAAAAGCACAGTGTTTGAGTCTTCTGTTTGTAAAGAAGGTATCACAAATATGTTCCTTTTTTGTTTGTTTGTTTGTTTGTTTGTTTGTTTGTTTGTTTTAATGAAAAGTATCTTTCAAATCCTATCCTAGTTCTTGCCCATTAGAACGCTATAAAACCTCAATAAAAATAAGTAAATATAATAATAAAAAGATTTCAGGTCAATGTTACTTCCTTAAATATTTTAGTAAGATTACATGGTTAGTAAAACAGGATTGAAATTATATTTCATAGGAGTTAAATAGATTTTTTTGGAACAAAAGAAATTTCAGTTTGCTTGAGAGGAAGAAAAGGAAAAGAGGTAAAGGGTAGAAGTTCTTTCTTCAACTTTAGAAAGTGTGAAAGGATCAAATATACAAGGAATTTCATCTCTAGAGGAAAAGATGATAGGATAGTTGTTTCTCACAACATCCTTCTGGGCAAAATGTCCAGCATAGGTCTAGATAAATACATAATATGATGGGTGAACAATTGGCTGATGAGTTGGGCTCGAAGGGTTATAGTAAATGGGGTTACCTCAGGCTGGCCTCCAGTCACTAGTGGAGTTCCCCAGGGCCCATTTTAGGGCCCATTCTCTTTAAGTTTTGGACGCAGGACTTGAAGGTATGTTAAGTAAGTTTTCAGATGACATTAAATTGGGAGGAGCTGTTGACTCCCTGGAGGGTAGAGAGGCCTTGCAGAGAGATCTTGCCAATTTAGAAGGCTGGGCAATCACCAACCACAGGAAGTTTAACAAGAGCAAGTGCTGGATTCTGCGCCTGGGACAGGGCAACCCTGGCTACAAGTACAGACCAGGGGGACAAGTGGCTAGATGGGAGCCCTGCGGAAAGGTATCTGAGGGTTCTGGTCTATGGAAAGTTGAATATGAGTCATCAGCGTGCCCTGGCAGCTAGGAGGGCCAACCTTATCCTGGGGTGCATCAGGCACAGCACTGCTAGCCAGTTGAGGGAAGTGATTGTCCCACTCTACTTTGCGGTGGTGCAGCCTCACCTCGAGCACTGTGTGTGGTTTTGTGCACCACAATTTAAGACATAAAACTATTAGAGAGTGTCCAAAGGAGGGCTATGAAGACGGTGAAGGATCTAGAGGGCAAGACGTATGAGGAGCAACTGAAGTCACTTGGTTTGTTCAGCCCAGAGAAGAGGAGACTGAGGGGAGGCCTCATTGTGGCCTACAGCTTCCTCACGAGGGGAGCGGAGGGGCAGGTGCTGATCTCTGCTCTCTGGTGNATCCTTGTGGGTCCCTTCCAACTAAGGATATTCTGATTCTATGATTCTATGATATAACCAGCATTATTTAATCTAGAAAAAAAAAAGAAGAGCTGCATGAAAATAATTTCCAGTTGTGTGAAAGAGGAAGCAAAGGAAAGCAATATTTTTTTCTATTTATCCTCTTTGGGTAAGACAAGACATAATGTGTTAAATACAGGTAAGGTTAGTTATTGGTAAATTTTTCTAACAGGGATAATGAATTTGTAAAATACATTACTAAAGATGTTGTATATTTTTCCACATTACACTTTCAATGAGACATAAAGATATGTGAGGACTCACAGGAGTACAGTGAGTCCATCCCTGTTATAGGCTTATATTCTCTCTCAAGGTATTCTATCTTCTCTACCAAGACTGTGGTCACAGTTGATAGATACAATCATTCAAGCACCAGTTCATAAAGCAGTATGAATTCTATCAAATTCAAATACTGTTTGGCAATTTCAAATTCTTGGCAAAATCATAAAGCTTTTCTGTAGTAACTAGACATGAGATCAGAAAAGGATATATTAATCCATATCTGGCTTGTGTGAAATATTGAGGTTCAGATTTGATGCTAATGAATGATGAACTTGTAAACCCCTCCACTCCTTTTTGGACACTAGATGGAAAATTTCAAAACACTGCATACTAGAAATGATGCAATTTTTGTCACAAAACTTGTTATAAATTGTTGCCTTTAGGAGCTGTCAGCTGCACCTGAGCTATATCAGGGGAAAAAAAAAAAAATCTAGGAATTTGGATCTGAATTGAACCCCAAATCCTATAAAAATGTTTACTCATGATAATACAACCTCAAAAACATAATAATAATAATAATAATAACAACAACAACAACAACAACAACAACCTTATCTGTCTGCAATGGAAAGATATGGCCATAAGATATATTGCAGATAGAGGAAAAGTCTTACAAATTTTGAACTAAGCTAGACAGTTCATTTTCTGAAAAGCTACCGCAGACAAAAAGCAGAACTAAAATAAAAATGTACCAGTGATGATTCTCTTGCATTTTGACTACATCTAGAGTTTGTGTATCTTTGGCAGATGACTCCATGAGGTTACATGGTCCCACTTTAAATACAATGAAGTTTAATTTGATTTAATGCACTAAGTAATGCCATTTTCTCATCATTTGCTTTAGGAAATATCTTTCACACTATATGGCAATTGGACTGTTCTTTCCACTTTGGGAAATGATATTGTTCCTTTTGAAGTGCTTAAAAATATTAGTCATTAATGCTTGCATGGCATTAGCAGTTTAGAAAAGCTCAAATCCAATCTAAATAATTGAACCTCAGACAAATTAATGAATTTGATTTTCTAGTTGTTCTCTGGTTGTTTTAAGATGTCGCAGTAGCTGAAACATAGTTGGAAAACAGCCATCCTATTACTTGGATTCAAAATCATAGAGAGAACTTAACAGTGTGGATTTTGAGCCTGGGAAACACTTAGGAGAAAACTGATGTCCCAGCTGAGTACTCTAATGGCTGTTACTGACTCAGTTACAGTGATTCAAGTTCCAGATGTAGCTCGTTCAAAGCAAGGTCAAGAATTACTTCATGGGCTGCATTATGTGCTACAGACGTATTTTACAAGCCCAAAACTATATTCTTATGCTCCAAATGACATACAGGGTAGTTAAAGGCTATAAACAAGTTCCAATAGATAAAAACCAAGCAGCACTGAGCAATGAAAGTAAAAATTAGGTGGATTTAGGTGCATATGTCCAACAGAGAAAACAAGAAAGCCCTTCCAAAAATGGTAAGCACTAGGGATGCATAACCATCCCTACATTTACATGAAAACTCATCCAAACATTCAAAGTTTTGCTACTATGCATGCCCTGAAGTCTCACTGTCTGTGCTTAGTTGAGAATCAGATGCTGAGTCCAAGCTAATCAGCCTTGTAGAGAGGCAAGATACATAAGTTTGAGGTAATACAGTTGTATTGCTTCCAGGCCATAGTTGCTTCAGATCTGGCCAGCTCTGGTCTGACTGTGACTATCTGCCATGTCAGAACAGTAGGCAAATAGTCAGTGTGAGCCACAGGTGACCATCAGTATGCATCTGTCTCATTCACTGTAGTTCAGTGATACATACCATGTTCCATGATTTACTTTACAGTTCTATTTTTCCCTTCTCTTTTCTATTTTATACTTTAGCAAATGTGTTTTCCACAACCATCAGAATGTTTCAGTCATGATTGTTATTTCCTTCAGGAGTGGGCAGGCATACAGAGGCTCATCTGGAGGAACAGACATCAATCTGTGCAGACACATTAGAAAGACTGAAATAATCCTTGTTGGAGTCATTAGATGGGAGATATCACCTCAGGAAATGGATGTCCATGTTACAGTGTTTCAGACTGCTATGGGATTGCTGTCCTTCCAGACACAGACCCTGCAAATACAGGGTCCCCGTGTTTGCAGCCATAGACTTATGAACAACGCTGTCCCCTCACTCCCACCTCTGGCCAGCTGCTGTCTCCCACACCCAGGATGCAGTACAAGCACCAATCAGTATACGTCATCAGTCTATGGTCAACGTATGTGCTCACCAAACCCTATACATTCCCTGAAGAATCAGAGAAATTCTCTGCTCTAATACTAGGTGTATGAGAAATGCCAACAGCCTTACAAGGGACAAGGGTGCCTGTCAGCCCTTCCTTAAATTCATAGTTGCTGTGAAACTCTTTTGACACGTTTTTGTCCTCTGCATTGGGTCTGTGCTGACAACTCCTTTTTTATTATATATTATATTAGCTGTAGATTTCCAGATTTTCCAAAGACACTGTTAGAGTGCTGTTTCCCAATCAGTTGCTTAAAGTCTGTGCTGCTGGCCTTTTTATTTTTTCCTCATCGCTGTTCACTTCACATCTATACAGTACTAGAGCCAGCAAACACACAGCTGTGAGTAGGGAAGGGCAAGACTTTGTTTTGTACTTGGAAACCTGTTCCTGCAATTGCTGTGGCTGTAATTCCAATTTTGTTAGAAACTAAAGCTTTAGAAAGGCACATCATAACCAAGAAAGCCAGCATGAATCCAAACTTAATAACATTTCTAAACCAATACCCTCTGAGCCACCTTTCTCAACTCACTCATGAAAACAGTCTAATTAACTCCAGTGTGCCTTAGATAACTGAACACAAGACAAGACTGAGAATTTGATGATGTACACTTTCCCCTTTCCCCTTTCATCTTTTGACAGAAAAATATTTTACTGATACATAGATCCTTTTGTATTCATATTTTGCTTTTCCAAAGAATACTATAATTTATCTTCAGGAAAAGCAGCATACCAAACAGAGAAAAAAGATTCTCACACCACCCTGTCCTTCATGCTAAGTCTGAAGGAAAAGAAGGGGACATTTTGTCTCTGGCATACACATTGTGTTAGATGTTAGAACTATTACAGTTATTTACAGTCTCTTGGATCATGTTTGCTCCATCTTGCTTGCAGGTCTGATTGGCCACCTAATTTGGTTCAGGAAGGGATTTTCTGCAACATTACTGGGACAAGAACTGATCAAACAGTTTGCTGTGGATTTTTTGCTTTCCACGATAGCTGGTCAACTTCCTTGGATTGCCTAAATATTTCACCTAAGAAAGCCATGTGTTGAGTGATGCCTTTAAACCCTTGTATTCTCTTCCATACTTTGCAATTTTGAATCTTTTGAACTACACAGCTTTTTAAATTATTATTATATATTATTATTATATATTTTTAGAGTACTACCATGCATAATGGCTGCAAATTAGAGATCTCTTTGTGTTTCTTCGAACAAACAAACAAACAAAAAAAAAACAAAAAACTATTAACTGTTACCAGCAATTGCTGTTTGTGGTTGCAGTAAATTAGTTTCAATGACTTAAAAGTTCTCTTTGCTAAAAGAATTCAGGAATTGTTCTCTGGCGCACAGGCTGACTGGCACTAACTGACTTTCATCAGTATAGCTGAACTCTCTTATTCCCCCGAGACAGATGGCTGCCAATAAGACCCCTGTTGAGAATATGCTTGCCTCTAGGCTTTTCCAAGCGATTGTCAGAGAGCACCTTAGCTGCTCTGGGCCAACATGATAGCAAGGACCACAGCTGTGGGATAGCTCCTGGTCTCTGGTCCTGACATCTCCTGGGCAAGGCTCACCTCTCCCTTCTGTGTTCTTACACTCCTTGTGTCAGTTTTGCTCATCAGACTCCTCTGTTATTTCAGTAGCCCAGATGCATAAAGGTACACAAAGAACTTCAAGGACTATAAAAAGACTAATTAAAGAAAACATAGTACACAGACCATTATATTCCAAAATTCCAGTTTCTAGTTTTTATCCGTAGTTTGTGAACTGTTCCATAATTTTTTTTTTTTTCTCTAATTGTCATTACAATCCGAAATAAACCAAGGCAGGTGGTAACTTTAAATCACAATATATTGTGATAAATATATTTGTCTTGCAGTGTCAGAGTGTAAGTCTTATAAACTGTAATAACTAGAAAATGTTTCAATATTTTGTTCACATTTTCATGAATGATACCTGTTATGCTTCAATAACAAAATTAAATACAAAAATCACAAAATTTCTGAACACTATAACTCTTTTAATTTTTATCTTAGCATACTCACAAGTGAGATAATACCTTTCTGAGTGACACTGGAATTATTTTGACATTGAAATATATTGCTTAAATTAAAAATATGTACACTGCAAATAATTAGTGAGTTAGGAGGCAAAGAACTTCTAAGTTCTTGTCATGTTTGGGGCAGCAGATAGTAATTTAATTGTTAGCTAAAGAATTATTGGCTGGGTATTAAATTTATGTAGATCATAAAACTTTCATAAGTTGATGTTCTCCACCAAAAATTTCTCCAGGTCACTTTAAGAAAACATATGTGACAATTGTATTATGTTTTGCTTGAGATGAAAAGGAAACATTTTCTCTTTCTGTGAATAGATTTTCAACATTTTTCTGTTGTCCACTGGGAGGAAACCAAGATTTCAGAAGTCTTCTGTGAAAAACACTTGCAATAAATCTTTCTTAGAATAGCTCAATATCTAGGGCATTTACTGGATTTATGGAAGAAGAAGGGACCCATTCTGTTCTATAATGATTCTTTGATTATCTATTCAAAAGAAATAGATCTACTTGAGTTAAGGCAAAAACAATAAACAATGGGTAAGGGGTAATGAGAAATTTCTACATGATTTGTCTAACGGTACTGAAGCGTGGCATTAGCATCCTCCTTAGGAAATAAGTAACAGGTGAAACAAGGAGAGGACCAGCCGAGGCCATATCTATGGTCTGGATGAGATCCAGGAGCCTAAAGAGCATGCGCCAACTGAGAAGGTGAAAAGTTCAACTCTGAGGAAGACGCCTTACTTCATCAGGACGACCACCTGGACGACCACTAGAGGGGCTCTACGCAAGCGCAGAAGAAGGAAGAAGATAATTAACATATGAAGTGGGGCTAGGCGGGGTTAGAAAATGAATATGTAGGCAGGTTGCGAAACTTAATGCATATGTAATACTTTAGAGAATAAAAAGGAGGCGTGGGCTAACAACAGGTGAGCGTAACTTTGCGGAGATATCCCTTACGCTCCCGGCGCCGAAATAAACGCATACTTTACGTCTTACAACTTTGTGAGTTGTGAAGTGCTTCCTGTGAATCATAATAGAATAGCTTTTGAAAATGGAACTAGATTAGTGAGTCATTTAAAAACATATGTGGTATTTGTGAAACTCTTCCTCAATCTATATAGAGAGAATTTTTTTTTTTTGTCTTTACCAAGTAAGAGTCTAGATACATGGCATCCCCAAAGTCAGTATGGTTTTGACCTGGTTTTTGGTCCTAGGTAAGATCTTTTTAAAATTGTTTTCTATCTATCAGAATTTTCCAATTAAAAAGATAACAGCAATTTTCAGTAGGTTATGTTTTTCACAGAAGTTGTATATATCAGTTCACTTTTAAAATATAGATGTAAAGGTTAGCAAATGTGACTGTCCAAATTCTAAGAATGCAGGTGAGCTTCATAAAGTAGCAATTAGATGTAGGCTGAAAAAGTACCTTGCATTCTAAATGTATGTCATGATTTACTTTTTTTTCCTGTTCTTGATAATAATTGAATTAATTTCAGGCAAAGTAAGATACATTCTAATCTTTCCTGATTTCTGATAACCCTTAATGCCCAATATCAGATATAAGTATCCAAGTTTTCTAAAAAATTGAAAAGTCTTATATTATTCTTAAACTTCAACTAACCTTTAGCAATCATTATAGTTACAGTCCTGTAATTCAAGGACATGAATGTCTGTTTGGGTCTCCACTCTTTGACTAAGATAGCCTGGGGCAGACAATGAACTTATCTTGGCTAGTATACAGGAACTATAGACACAAGAATGGTTTCTCAGAGCTTACTACTCTTAACAGTTTCTTCTTAAATCTCCTTACTGTCAGAACAGCTATTTTTCTGCTCTTCTTAATGCCCTCCTCTTTACACACAATAGCTCAGAATTTAGAAAGATTTAACTTAAAGTTTATTAATAAACGAAATAATAGAAACTCCGGAATAACACGTCCAGGGTGGATCCATTAATATAGATGAAAGGCCTGGGTGTTCGCAGTTAACTTTTAGAGAATTATAAAGTCATTATTTTCTCACATAGATATATACATTCACTTTTGTCCCACACAAATTCACATAGAGATGGAGGCATAAAAAGCTTTCCTATAACTCAAAGGTAGAGAAAAAAAAACTGTTTTTTTCTCAGGTTATTTCTTGCAATGACACTGTTGGTTGTTACTGGATTGGAATTGTTGCAGATTTCAAAATGAGAATGATAGCAAATGATAGCAAAAAAAAAAAAAAAAAGAAAGAAAAACAACAAAAAAACTATGTCTTGAATAGTAAAGCAACATAGTTGAACACAAACTCCATGGAATGCAAATCAAGAGATTAAACATTGTGGTTCTTAGAGATGTAGTGCCTAAAAATTGGAGTTCTACCTCCCAAAATGAAACATACAGGCTTAGATTCCCAGGTGGTCCTGTAAACAACATACTAACATTTGCTCCCATATTGGGAATCACAGCAGCAGTGCACTAAGTGAGAAAGGCATCTAAGTCAATCAAAAGATAGCTGAAACTCCACTATGGTCTCTGAGGACTATCTCAGTAGGTGCTACTGTGAAGTGAGGACTTCAGATCCTAATCCTTAGTTTCACAAATTATTTAGGATACTAAATTTAGACAGAATTTAATAGCCTAATTTCAGCAAAAGAGATGAGGAAAAACTCATTTATCAAACTCAGATGCTTCAGGCAACATACTATTTAAGTTTTAAAACAACAAAGAATCATCTCTGGTGTTTGAAGTGTTTTTAGTATATGACTCCTAATTTACAACTCAATTCAGTTATTATTAAGACAGAGTTTGTTTATATGGACACATCAGTCCTTCAATCCTCATTTATAATGATCTGGTTTTAAAAATGGAGAGGAGAGCAGAACCTCTTTGTTCCACAGTTTGGTAGTTTAGGAACTTGTCTGGGATTTGAAAAAAAGATGTAGGTTTATGAATCAAACTCTTACATCGAAGTCACATGTGGTTTTGTTTCAGCAGCTACATGGGCAAGCACTCTTTGGTATGGGATGAGAAATGCCCTTGAGACAAAGGTCCTAGGAAATCATTTCAGTGGCAGCATTATAGCTAGGAAGGTTTTGCCTGAATTGTCAGTTCTCAATCTACCCAGGGCAGTTTAGCAGGGCTGGGGGTATGTGGGAGGGGGACAGTGATGAAACACTATTACAAAGCAATAAGAACAAAGAAAATTAAGGGGCGGGGGGGGGGAGGCGGACTTGACTCTTGAATGCAAATTATCATGTCACAATATGCATCACACAGTGGCCAAAAAAATTCTATGGAATGTATGTGAAAAACTTGGTTTTATAAGCTAACAAGGGTCCTACTCCTAGCATCTCTACAGGTAACTAACAGGTCACCAGTGCATCTACTCTCATTGATATATTCCTTCCGTAAATCAATAGGAATAATTCTATGCCTAAGGTTTGAAAATCTAGAAAGTAATTGTCAGGCAGAGTTCTGGAAAAAGTTTATGAAATAGATCACTAACTTCCATTTAAGATCTGGTTTTATGTCTGTATTGGAAGAGGGTTGCTTATTTATTTAAATACTGGAGTGACTATGAACTTGTATTTCTTGTGGGGGTCTTGCTGAGTGGGCAATAGATCATGTGAGTCTTGGATTCAGGGTCTTGGAAATGTAACTAAAAAAGAATGATGATGTTTTTAATTCTGTTTATAGCTATTCGTATTTAAGTCACAGCCTCTACCCTCCAAGATGGAAGAATTTCTGGTAAAAGTTCAAAAAGAAATTTTTTATATTTTTTCCCACAAAACTTGCCAAACTCAGACTTTCCATGTGAAAACATTTACTTATAGATAAGGATAGCACATTTTTAGTAAAATTAAAGTTGCTGAAGTGATTCTATTCCACACACTTTTCTCCTAGGAATAAATGACAAACCTCCTACACAGAGGAGCATATATATATTTTTTTTTTCAAATAACTTTGCACCCTTGCAAATCTACCCCATTTTACACGTGTTTTACTGTAGCTTTTAAAGAATAATTTTATAATAAGCCCTGAAATTCATTACACGTGGGCCATTTTATTTATAAAAAAGAGATGCATTTCAAAAGGACAGGGTCCTGCCTCCTCTGTACACCTTCTTTTCATCTATGCTCCAGCTCAGGCTGCTCTCTGGAATTCAGCAATAGTACAGTCACAAAGGTAATGAGGTAGCCTCTTGAGGAAACGATTTCCTCAGGATGCCTAGGCTCTCCAGTTACAGATATTTTCCTAAAAGTGTATTGCTTGAAGAGCAATGATTCTTTGTCACTGTGTTGCCCCAGGCATTTACCAGGATAATGAGACCAGTCATTCATCTCCGAAGGCAAACTGTGGTATGTGGACTGCCAGTGCACCATGGATCTCTTGATGATGTTCCATGCAAAGCTTTCTGGACACAGGATGGCAGCTTTCCTTCTTGTTTCTAGCTGCTATATTTGCACTAAAGACAACTAGAAATGCATTATATACTTCCATAATATTACTTTCCTTTGTAACCAATTGCTATTGTTGCCATACGGATCTTAAGGGTTCTGAAGTGAGAGAAACTGTCCCACATGGTTATGAAGAGTTGGGGAGGTTACTGAAACAATCTCTTTTTTTTTTTAGAAAAAGTTTTAATAACAATACTACTACTACTAATAATAATAATAATAAACAACTAATTCGTTTATGCACAAAACCATAGCTAAAAATACAGGCATAGCAACGGCTTCTGATGATTATTAATAGGGGAAATTGATCAAAGTGATGAGATATGCCATCTTCCCAGTATTACTTGGCAGGCACTGGGATGCAGAAGTGAGAAATCTCTTGGGAGGGAGTTCTTTCCAATTTTGAAACAGTGTAGAAAGGCAGATAATCAACAGATCAAGGTTTGAAGATTTATCAAAAATCTTTTTTTTTTTTCCTAATGATGTGTTTTAGTTCAATTTCTGGGAAAAATTCTGCAGTGTGTTTGCGAAGGCTGTTTGCCTGTGGTGACTCCTGGATTCAGCTAGTGCTTTCATTGCTGTCCATATTACTGTAATCTTGGAGAGCGCGGGAAGCACTGTACTTTCTTTGGTATGTTCATAACACCTGCAGCTTTACATAAATATAATGATTATAATCAAATCTCAAGCTTGAGGGTTTCAGCCAGACACGAAGAGTGGGAAAGTCTGTTTTCCGTGGCTAACAACTGGAGAGAATTACTCCCTTCATTTCCTCCAGTGTTGCATCAGCGACTGACTATATTTGAAGTTATACAAGACCTGGTGGGATATATTCTGAGATCTTACTCCTTTGATGTTCAGCTGGAAACAGATTGTCCAGACCAGGACATGGAAGGAGTGTAGGTCCAGGTCAGTTTGGCAGGGATGTTGATATACTTGACTTTCCAAGAAAGCATTTTATTAACTTATTAGGAGGGATCATCTGCTTGGCTCATCTGGTCATGCATTCCTCAGGTAATCACCCAGGAAATCTAAGGAAGAAAAAAAAGAATAACAAAATACTGGCCGCATCAGGCTGGCAGCTGGTCACCAATGGGGTTCCCCAGGGCTCCATTTTAGGGCCAGTTCTATTCAATGTTTTTATAAACGATTTAGATGTAGGACTAGAAAGCTTTTTGAGCAAATTTGCAGATGATACTAAACTGGGAGGAGTTGCTGATTCCGTTGACAGTGGAAAGGCCTTGCAGAGAAATCTGGACAGATGGGAGAGCTGGGCAATCACCAACCGCATGAAGTTTAACAAAAGCAAGTGCTGGGTCCTGCACCTGGGAAGGGGCAACCCTGGCTGTACGTACAGGCTGGGGGATGAGATGCTGGAGAGCAGCCCTGCAGAGAGGGATCTGGGGGTTGTGGTTGATTGCAAGCTGAATATGAGCCAGCAGTGTGCCCTGGAAGCCAGGAGGGCCAACCGTATCCTGGGGTGCATCAGGCACGGCATTGCTAGCTGGTCGAGGGAAGTGATTGTCCCGCTCTACTCTGCACCGGTGCGGCCTCACCTCGAGTACTGTGTGCAGTT
>VXAA01004386.1:8368-85527 GCA_013399115.1 Anseranas semipalmata
AGCCCCCCCCCCCTTTTTTTTTTCCGAAGGTGCCTTTTGACGTAGTCACCTTGAAATCTCGATGCGTTTCTAAGCGTGCTGTTACTCGCAGGTAGGTGCGTGATGGTTTCGCTCCCGTGGGCAGGCTGGCGGGCAGACATGCTTTCATGCAGGAGTCGGCACGGCTGAGCTCCTCGTTTGTGCCGCTGTCATACCTGAGCCTGTGATCAACCTGCCTTTAAAAAGGACGTTTTCTCCAGTACTGATAATTAGAGAGGGAAAAAAAAGATCTTATTACCACAGCATCTCAAGCAGAAGACAGCTTTATTAGGGCCCTGGTCCTGCGAGTGCATGTATGTATCAATCTATCGGTATGTAAAATTTCCTTAGAACTGTGAGTGAAGCCATCCATACGTGTAAAATGTGAAACTTTAAATTTAATGATCTTGGAGAAGAGGTTGTGATGCAGTAGACTTGGTACGTTCTGTGATGCAAGATAACTGTGTATGTTAAATTTACTCAATAGTTTAAGAGATAAATACATCAACTTGTGGGAAGTGGACTCAGTTATAGACCATTGCTATTTAGACTATTGGTCTAAAAGCTGGTTTAGATTTATGGACTTTAAGCACCTCTAAGCATGCAGTTTTGTTCACAGCACACACCCCAAACCCTCCAACCAAACAAGCAGAAACCTCAAAACAACCCCTTAACCATATATTTTTATCTGATCTCTGTGAGCACAGGACTTCCTCTGATTTGAGATGAATCAAGGCCGAAGTTAAACCATTCATAGTGCTATAAACTTTTCCAAGCAGTTTAGTTCCCAGAGTTTATGTAGACGGTCTGGAAACACAGATGTAATATGGAGGCAAATGTGGTGGATGGAAATCCTTTATTGATACGAGTAGGTTTTGTGCTCCCCAGAACAGTATTTCTGATGCTTGAGATTTTTGTGGTGGCTTCCTTTTTTTTTTTTTTTGGAAGACATTTGTCACTTCTGTTTTCCTGGTAAAGTAGGACATGACGTAAGCTCCATTTGCTTACTCTTGCTGAATTTGGTATTTTTGGTAAAAGGTACTGAATTTGGCTATCCACGCTCCTTTTCAAAAGTCATCAACCGTGTATGCTTTACACAGCTTTCATGTGGGAAAGTGTACTAGTTTATGCTAGAAGCTTCCAATAAGAATTTCTTTGTTTATTATGGACTTGATGGACTTGAAGGTTTGTGAGGCAGGATATCGTCCCTGCAGTGTAGTCTCTTTCTCTTTCTGTAAATTCAGTAGATAGAGAAATTGCATGGAATTGGCATTTATACCTGCCACTCGGTAAGCTGCCCAGGTGGCTGGTTCCTGCCACAATGTATTTTGTTACAGGGGAACATTTACAAACCCTGTTGCTAGTCTGCCAGCGTTTGCTGTTGTTTTGGGTTATATTTTAAACAAAACTGAGACTTCCAACAAGGTACTTTGCTGCTTTGTGTTTTACCCCTTGTTAATATAACGATGTTGCTAATTTGAAAGGACTACCAGTCAGTGCACATGAGGCAGTTGTGTGCATAGGTGGATGGTCTTCCTGTGCGGGGATCAGGACCTCGCTGAACAGCAAAACTGGATTGTACCGGCTCTTTACGAAGAGGGAAAACTACCTTGCTAAATACTGTGCAGCAGCTAACAACGTCTCATTATGAAGCTGTGTGCTGCACAAAGATGCTCGGGATGCCAGCAGGTCCTGACTAGGGTCTCTGCCTCAGTGGCAGGAGCAGAGAGCTTGTGCAGGAAAACAGGTCTTGAAACTGAGAATGTTACAAACATGACCTTAGATCACAGGCTGGAATAGCAGCTGCAAAAGGAATATAGTTATTTAACTGCTTGGAGACTTAATTAAGTGCATTGACATCCACTCAGTGAAAAGTTTGTATAAATAATGAATTTCCCCTGTATGCACAGCCTGTGATGGAAATGAGATTGAAATCTGTTGTCTTCTGGATGAATGACCCTCATTTGTTTTTAAATAGAACTAGTTTTCATCAACATAATTTGGATTACTTGAGACAAAAAATAAGATCCTATCTTCTTTTGAAAGATGTCTACTTTGAAAGGATGGGTGAGGGTATGTATATTAGGCAATGAAAATAGAACTGGTTGGCCAGGGGACTCTAAACTTTCTTAACAGTTGAAATCTTATCATTTGTGAGGACTGTAAATGCTGAAGAGTTTTGCCAGTGTCTAATTTGCTGGACAGATTTAAGAAATCTGACAGCTGTTGCCAGGACCATCCCAAATTTTCCCCACATACAGCAAGAGAAATATTTTCAATTCCTTACAGGCCTATTATGCATTTGCTCAGTAAAATGACTGAAGGGGGTGTACTGTTTGGGAAAGCTTTGAAATGCAACTAGATTTTATGCCTGTGTAGGGAGTTGCTACTTCCTGTAAGTCGAAAATAAAAGTGAAGCTACTGGAGAAAATGGCCATCCCAAACCTCTGATTAGAAATTTGAGACCTTTACTCATATTCTCCAAAATGTAGTAGTTCATTCTGATGTGGTTAATGTGAAATTTTCAGCATGTTGTTAGTGCGCAAGGGGAACTACTGACTTCAGAGAGAGGTAGAGAAGTTGAGCTCGGCTTGCTAAGTTTCAGCTGCTGCTAACTCCTCCTAGATACCTTCTCAGACAGCTAGAGAGACGGACAGTCAAAGCTGAGCTGCACTTCTATAGGATGTGGCACCTTTAAGTGTTAAATTGGTGTCACCATTCCTGTGTGGTAAGGAAAGAGTCAAACAGTTTGACTAATAATGAAGTGTCCAAACCATAGGAGCACACAGATCTGGCCCAGTTTTGTGCTTTATATTCAGGAACAATCTCTGCTTTTCTAATTTCCTAACAAATGCAACCTTCCTCTCTCCTGGTAAGACAGTCTTTAAAACTGTCCAGATTGTCAATTTAAAAAATAACCTTTCAGTGTCTCCTAAGATGGGAACAATATTATTATTGTGCCTTTCAGATTGTCGTCTTTGTTCTGTGCCTGCAGCTGAATGAATTTTGCTTTTCATTTCTGTTTTTGGAAACATTGCTTTTCTGCAGGATGCAGGGATCACATGTCTCTCTGCATAAGACACTAGGCTTGATTTGTAAATGGAAATACAAGCTTGTCTCAGGCACAGGAAGCATTTTAATTTGGAGGTTAAAGTATTGGTTCAAAACCAACAGCTAAACTGTAAACAGTTTTCACAGTTGAGACCGACCCTTCTCCCGCAAGCCCATTAAAAACATGGAAGAGTTCAGAGGATATAATGTGTGGCCCATTCGGTATATTCTTTCCTTCCTAATGAGAGAGTCTTAATCCAAATTTGAGGAACCTTGATCAGATGCTGCCTCTGAGATTTTATTGTAAAAGTTTGCTGCAGATTAGGTGACTTGTCCTTTCTGGTGGCAATGAAAACAGATTTATTGGAATCTTTAAACATTACTGACATAGTTCAGAAGTATTAGCACAGCTGGGCTTCTGTTTTATAAAAGCCCAAAATACAGTGAGGAAAAGTCACGCGTTTATACCCAGAAACAAGTTGTATATCTTTGTAAATCGCTTAATATGCTCTCTGGCGTTTAGAAGCAGCTCAGGTCCCTTTTGCAATATAAAAAAGTAAAAAAAGATAAAAAATGCTGGCATCACCAGAATGCATTCCGAACTTATCAGCAGGAGTTGAGCAGCCTCTGTGTTTCTGGTATCTAAAGGACCTGTGCCAGACCAACTGTAATTTGAAGAAACTATAGAAGCGAGGGTGGAAAAAGATAGAGTATATGATTATTAAAGCTGGTCTTCTGACCAAGCTGCTGTGGAGGTCTGAGATGAAACCCTGGTGTTAACCCTCCCACCCTGGTTTTTGTGGACACCCACCCAGTGTTGAAAAGATGATGTTGACTGTCACAGGTGACAACAGTGGATTATCTAGGACAGTCACTGGGGGTTAAGGGAGGTTTAGACTTTACCCTGTACAGCATAACAGTTACATCAACAAGATCCTTGAAAACAAACTTAGAAAATGCTTGAAGAGTTTGTGTGACGTACCTGTGCACCCTCACTGAGCTGAGTGAGAGCAAAGCGTGGTGGTTGTGGTTCCACCCGTGCTGGCAGACTCGCTAGCGTAGCTGTGCTGAGTAATATGAATGCAGAAGTTGTGCTCCTAGGTGAAGGGTTGGCTTCATCAAGCTGAAGGTTTGCTGGCTTATGGGTTGAATCATATCAATACAAGGCACATCTTAGAGTCACATAAGGTGAATGCTCTTCTCTTGCCAGTGCTGTCAGCTTGGTCTCACTGAACTTTTCTTCCTTAATATCTGTTCGAATGTTGCTTTGATCTTATGTGAAGAGGAGCTGTAAGGGTGGTAGCTGACTTCTCATGTAATATCTTTTACTGGGCTGGTATTACTTTACATGCTGACTGGGTTTTAGTAAATTTTTAGACAAGAGACTATATTGGGGTAGAAAACAAAAATTTTGCATAGCCAATAAAGGGCAGTGCTGTTTGTACATATGCATCACTGAACATGTCCTGAATGGTGGTGCCCTGTCAGGAAAGAAGCAGCTCTATACATAGTAGCTCTATCTACTTCAGAGGTTTTTCTTTTGGTGCTTCCATTGTTTAGGATTTAAGAAAAAATCTTAATTAACATGCTTTCTATTTCAGAAAACCCAGCTAACCTAACTTGTATTAAACCCAAAGGGTTTTGTATGTGATTCTAGGGGCATCTTTAGCTTTTTTTGTTGGGATAAAGTTGCAGGGCAGCAATTAAAAAAGCACAAGGAGTAAATATTGGTTCAGTTCAGTAAGCATGCGTTAAGTTTCAAGACAGACCCTTTTTTTGACCGTGCTTTCTCTTGCTGATCCTTTTCATTGCCATTGCTTCCTAGTAAGTGCTGTGCTTTCATTATAAGCTATTGTCTTGTTTTCCAATTGAAAGGAGAAACAGAGAAAAGAACTTGCTGTTGGCAAAAGCAATTTTACTGTTTAAGAAATAAGCTTCAGAATTGCTCGAACAATAAGTTATTAGAAGGGCTTCAAAAACTAATAGTTCATAATATTGAATTTTTATTTTTGGTAATTCTGTTGTAAATAAGTAAGAGTAGCAACTATAAAAGCTGCTGTTGGCAGGCCAGTTTTCACATAATTTGTAACTTTGTAAAACTGGTAATTGCTTTGTACTTAATGTCTTCAGGGTTTTTTGGCAAACAAGGAAAGTTTGGCTTGAAAAGAGTTGATATGTACTTGATATAGGAGGAAGTTATTTTTCTGAGAAGTGATTTTATTGTAGCAGTCAAATTCTTGAACTTTGTAAAGATTATTTCAGCACCAAATTGCAGCTTTCAGAGCAGTAGTGCACAGCATTATTCTGGAGGGAAAAAAAAGTCTTGAGCAAGTTGGTATGAAAATCTTCCTTTCTCCAGTTTGGACTGTGTTGGTCTGCAATCTCACCTGGGGCATGTTGACACGAGGCACGGGTTTACCTCTGTCTATACCACAGCTTATGTCTGAGGTGTGATCTGTTGAGAAAAGCAGGCCTGTATGCTGTGGTGCTGTGCGGTGAAGAATGTCACCGTGGCTGTGACTGGGTAACAAGGTGTTCTTTGAGATGTATTTGCAGTCATTCCCAGTGTTTTCTGAGGTTTTCAGGATTGCCTTTCCTTGGAGAAGCAAATAATCTGTGCAAAAAGAGTAGCATTCAGAGGATTAACAGTAGGTGGCTTTGTAATTAACCTGATTTATTGCAGGTACTGTGAAGGAGGAGTATTCTGTTCCCCCTGTGTATGAAAGATGCTTGTGTGGTATCGAGTCAGGATGGTTTCTTGTGAGGCGGCAAAAATGGCACTCACGGACATACCAGAGAGTCCCACAAAGGGCCACCAGGATGGTGAAGGGACTGGAGCACCTCTCCTGTGGGGAAAGGCCAAGAGAGCTGGGACTGTTCAGCCTGGAGAAGAGGAGGCTCGGGGGGGATCTCATCAATGTGCATAAATACCTGAAGGGAGGGTGCAGAGAGGACAGAGCCAGGCTCTTCTCAGTGGTGCCCGATGACGGGACAAGAGGCAATGGGCACAAATGGAACCCAGGAGGTTCCATCTGAACACGAGGAAGCACTTCTCTACTGTGCAGGTGACAGAGCACTGGCACAGGTTGCCCAGAGAGGTTGTGGAGTCTCCTTCCTCCCTTCCTTGGAGATCTTCAAAAGCCATGTGGACGTGGTCCTGGACAACCAGCTCTGGGTGTCCCTGCTTGAACAGGGGGCATGGACCAGGTGACCTCCAGAGGTCCCTTCCAACCTCAACCGTTCTGTGAAATGCGTGAAAATGAGAATGAGGAAAATGAATATGAACTCAGGAAAAACAAAAGTATAAATCTCCTGTTTAGACAGGTAGCTGCTGACAAACTGCCTCAGTTACATGATCAAGGAAGATGAAGAACAGTAGTGTTCTGAACAAACTCAGGTTGTGGGTGTTTTTGAGAAACTGCTGTCCTTGTCATATTTAAAATTAACCAAATGAAGTTCTAGGAAAAACTGCTACCCAGCAAACTGAGTAGATTTAAATTGTAGCAGACCGTGAGCTAGCTTCCCTGTGTATAAGCATAATTTAAGATCCCAGTGCTAACTCTTCTGATAATCAGTTTTTCAGTACACGGTTGTAACATCCAGCTTGAGGTGTTCAGCTGTCATATACCCCTCTGTATGAAGCATACTGCCTGTTATGGAGTGTTACACAGTAGCTTACTCATACTTTCCTACTTAAAAAGTATTACCAAAATGGCAATTTGTTTTTGTGTCAGTAAGTGTTTGTATATTTAAAGGAACAAATAAAAGACCTAACAAATAAAAATGACCCCATTTTATGCCAAGGAGGACTTCAGGAGTCTACAGAACATTATATACCTACAGGTTTTTAATTCTTTTCCCTTTCTACTCAGTCTGGAGGTATGTAAAAGTCTGCCTTGCACACCTTCTGATTTATTCAGTATCATAGTGCTTAAACATTCCTTGCCTTCTTTTTAAGCCTACCTGGCAATATATTTGGTATGTAAGTAGTATATTTGGTATGTACGTAGAAGAACTGAATCTAATAAAATTAGTACTGTGTATCACTTTAGACATCCAACAGCCTTAAAAGAAAGGTTAGCATCTTTCAGCTGCCTTATGTTTTTCAAATAAATCGACTTAGTTTGTGTTTAGAATAAAGAAATTATTTTGCTTTCTGGTATCTACAGTAAGCCTGCAAGTTATTCAAGATTTTGGCTAGCCTGGGAAGACATCAGAAGACAACTTTAGAGCACTGAATGTTGACTTACCTGAATGTAGATGTGAACTCTTAGGGGGTATTGGAAAGCAGTTACGTTGACATCGCCAACAAAGCAAAATAAATGTACATACTTGGAATAATTCATGGGTTGCATACAGCAAAATGCTAAATGGTTTCATTAGTGGTGGAGTTTGGGCAAAGCTCTGCATGTTGTGTTTCAGTTTAATCACAATGCTCTGATGACTCACAAGTGGTAAGATGCACAATTAAAGTGGGGCTTTGTCTTCATGTCTGTCTGCGAGACACCTATCTACAACCAGTAATGTGCTGGGGCTTAGTGGCACAACATACAAGTCTGTAAGAAGCTGTCCTCTCGCAGGTGTATTTTCATCAGCAGAAGTCATTCCAGCTTATAGCCACTTCTCCCTTCCCACTGGTGAAAATTGCCTGTGAAAAGGGGTTTGTGAAACCTAACACATCTTCATCTCTGCTGGCTGATTTTTCTTGTAGAAAATCCTGCCTAAATTAAAAGGTTGTGTGACTTCCCTACACAGTTCATCACCCCACGTTGTGTTGGTAGGGGACACCTTTAACATAAAACATCTTCTCTTGGTGAATTTTTTTTGCAAGGTCGAGCATGTGTATGACCTGTTTGTAGTCTACAGGTGAACCCTTAAGTGTTTTCTTCATGAACAATTGCCTCTCTGTGGGTTATAGCCTTTATCCAAAAGGCATTCTTTCTTTGTTTTACCACTGGGAGACTGCTATTCTGTCTGAAAAATGTGTTCTCAAATGATACTGTTTTAAAAAAAATAAAATGTCAAGTCTGATGGTGTACAAGTTAATGATCAAAACCAGCTTTGTGCATTCCCTTCCCCCCATGCACATAACATTCTTTCAAATTAGCAGCTGTTTGGGGGAAAGTTTTGATTGTGTAGGTTGTTTCTAAGGAGTCCAAATGTGTGGATGTATTTTTACCTGTTCAGGATATCAGGAAGGGAGCAGAGGAACGTAGTTGTTCACTTTGGACCTGGCGGATTTCTGATGCAATGATAAGATCTATGAAACAATCTGAGACCTTTTGTGTTGAGTGCTATTTTAACAAGCAGTAAACACCCCACCTTTGTCTTTTGTAGGCATGTGCCAGAAGGTTCCCTGAATGGAGAAAAAAGTCAGATATAGCAATGTACACAAGACAAGCTACAGTAGTGTCATAGTTCTGAAACCATTTACATTTTTTATGAACATTTGTCATTGCAAACACCTAAAATGTTTGTGCTACCATACAAGCATTTTAAAGAATATTCATATTAACCTGCGTAAACAACTAAACTGCAATCAATTAGCTTTAGGTAAAAACAGCAATGCAGACAAACCACAGAGGAAATAAAGTGCAGTTAGTGCTTCAGTCTCTGTCTGATCTGAGTAGGTAAATTGACAGACAGTTTTTGCTATAATTGTGCTATATCTTTGTTCTGTTTCCAGTTACACCACTGTCCTCCCTCAGGAATCCCTCAGCCATGTTTTCTCTTTCCTTTTCTAAAAATTTTAAACTGCACGGGAGCAGTGAGAGTAATTTAAAATTCTTCCGTGTCTCTGCATTTGTCTGAGTCAGCAGAATACATCTAGGTCATATGTTCCCAAACAGCTCTGGCGCAGAATATCTTCTTTCCTTCCATGGGGACTAGGTACAGTCATCTTGTCTTTTTTCCGCTTCTTTACGCCTTCACAAGGCCCAAGTGAAAAATGTCTGCAAATCACTATTATTGCTTTTATTAACCCCAGATAAGCCGCCTCTGAGCTGACATCGTCTTCCACTATCATTGCATAATCAACTGACAAATAGAGGGAATGTATTGTTTCTGAACTGCAACAAATCACGGAAGAATGAATAATTCTCTAACGTATGAAATTACAAATTGGTCGACTACTAGTTTTTACTTCTCCTTTCCTTTTTTTAGGATGGCTGCAGCTCCTCCAAGTTACTGCTTTGTAGCCTTTCCCCCATGTTCCAAAGATGGGCTAGTGGTGTTTGGAAAGAACTCTGCACGGCCTAGGGATGAAGTACAGGAGGTGGTCTACTTTGCTGCTGCAACTCATGATCCGGGAAGTAAAGTTGAGGTAAGGGTGAACCGCTCCATTCAAATGGTGTGAAATGAATATTACTGGAATAAATTAATGCTGTTTGTTTTCTTGTCAGACTGTGGAATCCTTGTTCCCTTCACTCAAACCTCTCTTGAGTAGGGAGGAGACAAGATTTTTGAAAGTCTTGAAAGTGAAATTTGGAATGTACAATTTTGTTTAATTGAGGAAAAATACATGACCTGTACTTTCTCCAGCAGACAGGCCGAGCTGTTCACATCTCAGAGAGCTGCACTGTGTAGCCTATATGACCGGAGAAATGTAAGGATAAGCAGATGTGGAAGGATGAAGAAAGGGGACAAATCAAACAAGACAGGAGGAGGGGCAAGTGTGTGGTGAAGGTGAAATGAAGAGACTGAGGCAGCAGAAGGAGAGACGAGGATTGGTGGGGGTGGCCACTTGAGCAGAGGACCTGCATTCAGCCTCTTCCCATCCCTGTGGCTGTGCAGAAGGCTGAGGACACTAGGTGGCCTGCGCCAGGCTGATATCTCCCATCCCCACTGGTCCTTTATGGATATCATAGTTGGTGCTTCCCTGGAAGAGATCCTAAGGCCAGTGCCAGTTTTATCCTGTCTTCACAGTGGGACCACTTCCAAATTTCAGAGGACTTGGTGCTGTTTGTCTTTATAACAGTTAATGCTCTCCTGATTTGTTTTGCTACTAACATGTACTACAACTTGTGCAATATTAAATGGTTTAATCTCAGATATAAAGAAATCCACCCCTGTCTCCGAAAGCACTAACTGCTATTTACTGCACTGCTGTATAGGCAGCACTGCAGTAGACTTGTGCTAGGATACAGAACACAAGTGTGATGATAAGACAAGAAGAAAACTTCAGAGTGGGTGGTTTTTTTTTTTGTTTTTTGTTTTTAAAAGCTTCTCTTCACAGATCTGGAAATGGGCAAAAGTGCTGTTAATGTGGAGGAAGGACTTCTAAAAGCTGCTCTGGAGTCTTTGTCTCCTCAAAGGAGAATAATTTGTAAGAGCTTACTGTTAGAGTACTTGATTATTTTGGACTCTTTGCCCCATATCTTATTCTTTGATGAGGTTGTCATAACTTGCTGTAGGATGTCATTAAGCCATATATAATGTATTGTGATTCCCTTTCGCACCCCATGATTAACCAGTTTAATGCCTTTTATAGATTTGGTTATAAATTGGACTCTGTTTTGCCAGGCCTTTTGGAAATAGGGAATACAATCCCTTTGCCTAGCACACTGCAGCTTATAGTTATTCTGGTAGTCAGTGTCTGCAGGCCTTCTCCTTAAATCACAGAATCTTTTTTTTTTTTAATGGAGGTAAAATTTGTTATGGTGTGGTGAAGATACAGCATTAGACAAGGGACTGGAGTGGGCTAGTACCTTATTTTTTTTTTTTTAAGTACTAACTTAAGCCCTAATTAGATGGTTTCTTTGGCCTCTGCTAGTCTATGCTACTATATAATTCTACATTAGCTACTCTGAAGTTTTGCAAGTACGCTGATTTACAAAAACATACAGGCTTCAGGTGCTCACCTGAATTCTTCTTGTTTCCTCCTAGCACAGAAAAAAACATCTTCAGTTGCTCTGGGAGTGGTGCAAGCAATCACTTACCACTGCATCTTCGTCACACTCAGCACTAAATATTGTTAATATATATATATATTTTTAATTAACTAATGGGTGTTTTGACTAGAGTAAACAGGTTAAAACAAGGTATTGGTTTTAGTTGTTTTATTAGGTCTAAAGGCTCTCCAGTAGCTTTGCACAGTCCTTTAGCTGTTTTCCTTCAGATAGACCTAAACACAGGTCTGTGTCCTATGAGGAGAGGCTGAGGGAGTTGGGGTTGTTCAGCCTGGAGAAGAGAAGGCTCCAGGGAGACCTTATAGCTGCCTTCCAGTACCTAAAGGGGGCCTACAGGAAAGCTGGGGAGGGACTCTTTGTCAGGGAGTGTAGGGATAGGACAAGGGGTAATGGCTTTAAACTAAAAGCCAGTAGATTTAGATTAGATATTCGGAAGAAATTCTTCACTGTGAGCCTGGTGAGGCAGTGGAACAGGTTGCCCAGAGAAGCTGTGGATGCCCCATAATGCATACTTGCATTACATACTTGCGTACGCACAGCTTGGGCAAAAGCTGTTAATTTCCTGTGTGCTGTTAGTTGTACCCCTAAAAGTTAAGAAGAACTTAGGAGGACTTGAATTCAGCTGCTTCGCATTTTTTTTAAGTAGCAGGCATGCAAGAGTCTATCCACCTTTCAAGCAAATGTATTGAGCTGTCAGACATAATCAACTGATATTTAGCTGATAGGGGGAGTGAAGAGAAATATCAAAACTTCTAGATGTAGCCTTTGACATGTGCAGAATTATTACTTTTTTTTTTCTTTAAAACCTTTGAAAACTGTCAACGATTCATTTACTGTTTTTTTTTTCTACAGCTTTTCTTCTTGTTTTGTAAAATTAACAAAACAGGTCTTTTAGACAGATATTTTACAAATTGAAAAATGTGATTAACTAGTTTCATGCTACTGTTTTTATAAGCCAATAATCCTTTGTGCCTCTGACTAAACTTTCCTTCTCATCTATCCTTTTTTTTCTTTTTTCCCCCAAATAAACATCTTTTCTCTCCAGTCCATATTGTACCTTTTGTACTATTCAGTTGGCTTCTTATGCTAGATGCATATCCTTTAACTTCACTGGGTAATGATGGTCAACTTGCTTTTCATTATATTCTGCTCTTTGCAGGTAATGTAATCCAATGTCTATCCCATTTTCAGTACTTCTCCATGACTGTCACTCACATTCTGAACTTCTTTTAAGAGGTGGTTTTCAACACACTTAGAACATGGGTTCTTTATAAGACTCTCTCAGGAAGTCCGCATCCTATTTGTTCTGTGCTGCTCACATTTGCAACTGTGATAATGCACAATATAACCAAAAATGGCACAGCAGTTCAGCTAGATTATTGCTGTAAAGGAATCTAGCAGGCTCTGTTACGTAGCTATCAGCCAGTGTGTGGCAGCGCTCTAAACGAGGAAAGGTCGGCATTCAGTTAATACTCCAAGTCATTTTAAGTTTGATCTTTGTGGCACAACCCACCAGACAGTAACCCTGCAGCTAACTCATCAGCATAATTCCTTCCCTGCATGTCAGCGGGTTCCCAAGACCCTGAACAATAGGGCTTTTCATTAAGGTCTGTTCTGTATGTGTGTGACGACTTTCTCAAAACTTTGTTCTTGTTTTGCATTGTTATTTTGCAATGGCAAAATGCTGAGCAGCACTCTTGCTTGTTGTAGTGGTCAGTCTGGTAAATTTGTCTGTGCAGGTGAAATATTGCTCCTTTAAGCGTAAATAGGGGCTTTTTCTGAACCTCCCTTCTAAAACTGTGTTTTTTTTCTCCAGATGTGGATTTTCTCATGCATTAGTGAGAAGTCATGTTGTATCAGCGTTAACATGCAAGCCCATCTGTCTTAGTTTTAAGGCAGATTTTACTCATAGACTCCTCATGTTCTCTGGTAATCTATCACTTGCTATGGTTTTCTTCCTCCTGAAGAATTCTTGGGCTGATGACATTTTCATAACTGAATTTTCTAGGTGCCTTTTTTTTTTTTTCTTTCTTTCTTTTAGATCTAGCTCCCTTCCTTTGAATCTGGCTTTTTGTCCATGATTTGAAAATAGTTGTGGTTGCTTGCTAGAGCGTAGAGCTGTAAAAACTCCTCTATCTTGATAGCATGCAACCTCTTGTGGAGGAGTGGTGTGGGGAAAGGAAAAAGAATGGCCCAGAACAAAGTCTGTCACACTGTGGAATATGCAAAGTTTTCTAATGCATTGGTATTAAGCACTCTTCTGGGCTTAAAGCCAGCCCTCTGTGGGGTAGGAGGAATTTTTTGTTTTCTAAAACTTCATGGCACAGTTATACCATAAAGGTTTTTTTGTTTTGTTTTCTCTCTTTTGAATAGTTTTTTTTTAAAGGATACAGTCCTTTCTCCCCTTGCTCTGAGTTTTCAGAGGAGCAGTATAATTTTTTTGCTATGCATTACTTCAAGTACTGCAGACATAAAAATTCACCTGAAGTTAATTGAGAGGTCTCTGGTTGATGTTGCAAGATAGATGCAAAATTTGGAAAGTAGACTCCGGCTACATTAAAGTTGGCTTTGCATTAGCTGGAGGTATCTTACTCTGGTATTTGTAACATAATCACCAGGCATCATGCCAATGCTGCAGTTTAGTTCTGCTATACTTTGATTCCCTCTTACGCTGGCTGTTTGGGTTATCTGCGTTCTATCTGGGAGTAAGATGTTCAGAGTCTGGCGATAGAAGCCAAGCAGCAGTTGAATCTCCAGAGAACTTGCTCTTTGGGAAGCCTCCAAATCAGACTGACAGTGCAACACTTAGTCATGGCATTGCAGCTGTGAACTTGAACCTGGGCATCCTGCTGTGATACCTCCATGGGTAAGTGCTGGCCGGCTGGAAACCTTAAAGAAACATAGCAGGGGCTGTGCCCGTGAGAAAACTTGTCATTTACTCTGCGTAGATGCAAAAGGTTGCAAGTCTGAAGGGTTACAGTTCGGAGACAGTTCAGGGAGCTGCTTTGTCTTGCTTCTCGACTGAGACCCTGTAACTGTCCGTGTGAGCAGCCTATCACCGCACACAGTCAGACAGCTTAGCTCAACCCACCTTGTTTAAGCTAACCTTTAGACTTCGCACGAAGATAGAGGGGAGGCACTGTGCAGGCAGACGGCAACTAATAAAAGAGAAAGTGGTTGCTGCCTTCAGCAGGGTCTGTTGCTTGGCTAATGGGAGCTTTTTCTCTGTTCTGCTTCATTGCAAGCCACTGGCCTTTAAACTAATGTGCTTGACTTTGCTTTGTGGCACAATGAGTGAGCCGGCAGCAGTTCAGAGGTAGAAGCCATAATCTCTTGGATGTTTCTGCCTTCCCAAAGCCTGTGTTTTCACTGTAGGAGTGCTGTTGTTTGCTCCCTCTTGCTACCAAAGCAAAATTGGTTAGCTTGAGCTATATGTTTTTTTCTTAATCTCTCTTTTTTCTTTTTTTCAAATTGGGACAGAGAGGGAGAGGAGAGAGAGTGCTGGAACTGTGTTTGGGGTGCAGTAAAAACCATCTATCCTGTCTTGACTTGAAGTGTTTACTTGCGGCAAAAAGATGTGCAAGCAAACATTTCAAAGTGGCCAAGCAAAGAAATCAGTCGTAGGATACCCGTGAATTCCAAGTATATCTCTGTGATGGGCTTTCTGTGGCTTCATTGAAATCTGTTTCTTACCAGTTTTAAAAAATAAAATTAATAAGCTTTGTCCTGATTTCAGTTTTATTTTTGCTCATAACCCAGGAGACTGCTAGATTTGTAACTTACAAAAACAAGAGATGAAATCTTGGCTGCTAAATCAGCTCTGACATTTAATGTCTCCAGAGTGCGCTGAGCCTTGGGTGCCTTGCTGCACTCAGTGGTATTTTGTTTGTTTAACAACTTTTATATTTCATCTTGTTGAGCTCATTTCCATAGTGTGGCTCAATGCCTGAGGCTCCTTGATGGCTTTGCAGAGTGGGTCAGTGTGTGTGTGTGTGTGTGTGTGTGTGTGTGTGTGTGTGTGTAGTTCTACTCTTTGGTAGGAGAACAGTTCAGCTTTTTCTATCTTCCCTAATTCTTTTCTAGAAAAAAATCTATCATCCATAGTCTCCATTTTTTTTTTTTAATGGACACTGCTAGAGATGAGAGGCATACAGATTCAAATTTTACAGTCATTGGTTGCAATGAAGAGAAAAAGCAAGGAATAATATGCAAGTACAGAAGTCCACGTAAAGCGTTCTAGTACTTTATGAAAAGGGAAAAACTGTTCTTAATATGAGGAGGTAAGAGGCAGAAGTTGGTCTTGTTCTGTATTTGTACACTTAGCAAATGCTGCTGCTGTTCATACCTGGCTACAACGTGAGGCTACAAGTACTAGCATAGAGCATGTTTTTGAGGGCTAGATACCTGAGGATTTGTCCTGCCACTGGCGAGACTTTTGTTCACAGTTCTGTTTTGACCACGCAACTGCTAGAGCTGACTACTTCAGCTGTACCCACGCTAGATTTATCCTGGGGTATGCTGTTCCCGCTACTGCGTGGGTGGGAAGGGACAGAGGAGGTTATGCTAGCAGAGAACATTATGGGGGTGCTTAAGGGGTGACATAAAGTCTTCCACGTGTCTTCCGCTGTATACTCACAGTGCTGCTCACTGCATAAGCAGGTGGTGGTAACAGCGTCAGCTAGCCACGTTTTTTGTCTTTCATGCTACTGCTTGCATATTTCTCTTTTCAGTGTGTGGTTATTGCCACTCCTTCAGCTCTATTGAGTTTGTTCTTGTAAATAAGCAGCAAAAGAATTACCAGTAAAACACACTGTATCAGGTACATCCACAGGAGCTGGTCTGAGGGGCTTTCTTGAACAACCATGTTCCAGCTTTCCCGTCCTCCACTTCACCGTGCATGCCCAGGTAGCTCACGTCACCTGTGGAATCGCCTCTGCAGCCAGATCCAACCAAGCTGTCAGTCTCAGTGTCTCGATGGCCATGGGGGCAGCAGGCTGTGAGACTGCCTTGTCCCGTTTTTGCCACCCACCCCTGGAGGGGTCGAAAAGCAGACAAGGTGCAACTTCTCTTAATTGCAACTTCTCTAGTTATTGCATCAGTACAGAGATCTTGCTTCTTTTCAAATATATGCTATGGTACAGCAGTGCTTGAAGTAGTTAAGCCAAGAGTTAACTCCAAGTTGGAGCCTGGATCTGATGAGGGGGTGGTGGTGGGGAACCTTTCTGTAACCTGTAATTCTGTAATCTAGAATCTTACAGCCCTTCTTCAAAGATTATTTTTCTAACGCATTCACTCAGTATTGCCTTTGGTATCCAGTGATGAAGCCTATGTGATTTCACTGGTACTTCGTAATGGCCTGACAGTGCTAGGGATTGGGCTGCTGGAGCCTGAGTACAGTAAAAGCCGCACAATGGTTTCTTTTCATTAATGAAAGGAGAAATCTCTTGTGCCTACGACTGTCATGTTTGTTTTTGGAATACCTCCAACATATCTGTATGCCCTAGCTGGGGTGGGAGGCACGTTTGTGCTTTGTGCTATGTTTAGAACTGCCTTGATAAGATTCTTTTCTTTTTACCATGAAATAAAGGAAACATCGTTAGTTTCCAGCCTGCTCAACTCTCCTTAAAGGTGTCGGCTCCATCTTTTGCACGTGAGGTCTCTGTTCTTTACTTTCATATTTCCCAATGGGAATTTACTGTCGCAGAGCACGATGCCAGTGAGGTGCTTTCAGGACTGGAGTTCCAGCAAATCAGTGGAGCCTGACACTTCTCTCGCAGCAGCCATTGCCACCAGATGTGGCAGTGGTACTCTTGCGGTTTTTAACATTCATACTCTAAGAAAATTGTTAGTGTTAGGAAATCCTGAGGCTGGATGCTTCAGGAATTTTAAAGACAGGATTGGCAGCAGGCAGAATCACAGCGGTACCTTATGTCTGTTTGATTTGTCATTGCCTACTTTGGCACAGCTCTCCTTACACCAGGCTGCGATGCCACTGTGCCGGAGGGATTTGCCAGATCAGGGCGGTGCGGGAGAGGGGGTAGGGGGGTTGTGGTTTCTGCTTGTTCTTGAAATCTTCTTTTCACTTCAGATCTCAGTTCTGGAGGTCTAGTGGCCACTATGTTGTTTTTTGGTGGATAGTGTCGTCTTTCCCCACTATTTTTTCCATGTGCGAGCTGTTAAAAAGCAAATGTTCTGATTCCTGTGGAGCAGAATGGCTTGCTGCACTGCATATCCAGCAACTGCTTTTGGTTGACCTGTCTTTGTGATTGATGTGTCTTGGATCCAGGGGAATAGCCTGGTTCCTCTGTTCCCTGCACCTTATTTCTAGCATGAAGGTATTCCTTCATCCAGAAAATGGTTTTCTGATATTATTTTAAGGGGGAAATGGAGTTATGAGGGATGAGGATTTTTAAGTTTAAAAGGAACAATCTATTGCCATATCTGGACCCTAGATTATTTTTTTTTTTTACTATTATTAACAAATATGAACCAAACTCCTGCATTAATGCACCTGTCCTATTGACTGCCTACTTTCCTGCTTACTGGAGTAAATAATTCTAAACGGAAGGCAAAATATCACCAGGGATTTTTCATTACTGTCAGCAACTATGGCAAAGGATAGTTGAACAAGTGTCATGTTAATAGTAGGTTTACAAAGCTGTGTCATCTACTGTCAGATTGGCATAGTTTTCTCTTATTTAGGTCTTCTAAGACAATTTATATAAATAAGGCACGAACATTGCGTACGTGTACTATTGTACGGAAGCTGAAAATAACAGAAGTACGGCCTGCGTTTGCTTGTTGTGGGGTGAGGGATGTGAAGATTTGGTGTAGGAGGTGACAGCAGTGTTTGGTTGGTTTGCTGGTGCTCTAGCTCTCAACTGCGCGCAGCCGATTGCCTTCATTACTGCCTGAAATGCCTCTAAATGAAGGAGGCACCTAGAGAGGCCTCTGGATGTTTTCTGACCAGATTACATAGTTACAAACCAAAGGCACTTTTTTTTTTTTTCAGAACGCTCTGGATCCTTCCAGCAGCAGCAAACAAATTCCTCTTTCCTGTTCATTGACTGCTACCCTTGACAATAAAATCATTATAACTAATAGCAACTTTGGAAATGCTTGGCTCTTCCTACTGCTGCAGCTCTGTCCCCTCCTTTGCACATCCAAGAAATACAGTTGTTCTCTGTTCAATCATGTGTGCATGAAGTGCTTTTGCAAACAGCAGTGACCTATAGCTCTGGAAAAAAAAAATGCACAGAATGTCAAAAATGAGATTTGCTTGCTGACAGCTCAAATGGAGAAGGGGGAGTTTTGGTAAGAAATGACTGCTCTCTGACATGGCTTGCTTGGAAAAAGAAACAAAGGGTGAACTGCATACAATGTTTTTATTACATGGATCTTAGTTCCTGGCTAGTGCCAGATGTTGTTGCACTTCAATAGATTATGATTCTATGTCTACAAAATCATAGTGCATTACTATATAAGCAATTTGTATCCTAGCTTGGTCAAATGTAGGGGATTTTCTCCAACAAATACAGCAGGTAAGACCCTGTCAGAGTCTTATTGCCTAAGCCAAAAATCAAAATTAAGCACAGGGCAAAAACGAAAAGGGGAGCATGTCTCTAATCTGTTTTTAATTCCTAAGAATGGAAGAGTTTCCCTCTCTTTCGAGATATGTGTCCTCCATGAGAAATCCTGTTATTTCACCTACAATTTTTGTGGTTTTATAGCATGCCAAGAGTTTGATTTGCTAGCACAGAATTCCTAATGAAGGCAGCATGCTGATTGCTGGTGTCCTTGCATGGTCATAGAATAAAGGACTCTAAAAATGTCAACTCTGATCAAAAATGGTCTGTTATACATTTTGTGCGTGCTAGACTAACTGTTACTGTAACAATCATTGTTCAAGATGGGAGGCTGAAGACAATCATGCTGTGTAATCACACAGAAAGGTTAGAAAAAAAATAGCTTCTCACTGCTAGTAGTCTTGGACAGATTCATTTGACTTAGGTTTTGATGTAGACACAGTATGTGTTTTCATGGCAAACAACTCCCAGTTCACAAATCCGTTCTGCTCTTCCTGCTCACTTTGCTATGTCTGAACAAATATTCCTGCAAAATGGAACGAATTACTTCCTGCAAGGAAGATGTTACACCAGGAATGCTAGACACTAAGAGCTGTCTCATAAAAATGACGGACAGCTTCAGTTTCCTCAAATGAAAAATCTGTGGTCCTTGAAGAACTTGCTGTGACCTCAGGAGTAAAAATTTAAAGCCCATTTCTTTGGCTTTTACAAGTCAATGATCTAATGATGGATCAAGCTCTCTTCCATGCTGCCTGGGAAAACAGTGCTTGTTTTTATGTCCTAGAGCAAGAGAAAAGTAATTATATGTGAAAGATAATGAATGGTTTCTTTCTTCCTTGCAGTTTCAATGACTTCTGTGCAGCCTTCCTCTGTATCTTTGACTTGTCAGAATATATCCATAGACCTCTGATTACAGTAAACCATTTAAAATAGCAGAGACATCAGTTTTAAGCAAAAACAATGCCTGTGTTTTCCTTCCTGTGACTGTTTATCCACTGAACATTTTCAAGTCTTGATTTTTCCTTCTACCAGCACACTTAAACCAGGACAGCTGCAGGGAAGGCGGCAAGGGAGACAGGGAAGCCTTCTAATGTACTTTGTCCAGTTACTGTTATTACACCATGTACTTCATAAACTACAGGAGATTGTATTTAGGTGAGATGATAGAATAGTTTGATGTTGTTATGCACATAACACGATCTGTTTCTCTATGGTAACAGCACAGTCCATCTAGTGCTGCTTTCCACAGATTCTAGCACTTGGATTCTGCATGACTATTTGAAACCCACAGCTTGCTATCAAAATAGATGTATTCTCCCAGTCTTTTGCAGTATCAAGATGTAAAAATTCAAATATGACAAACATTGTTTAAAAAAATTCCACTGCTCATATTCAAGAGGTGGACATTTTTAATGACGTGTATCCCGTCTCTACATTAAATCTTGTGTTACTTCAATCACAACATCAAATGAAGTGCTTGCAAATGTTTTGCTTTTTCTCTTCCTACTCTCTTCCCCAATGCAGTGCACATATATTGAGATTGAGCAGGTGCCGAAGACTCATGCTGTTGTGCTGAGCAGGCCTTCCTGGCTCTGGGGGGCAGAAATGGGAGCTAATGAGCATGGAGTCTGCGTAGCTAATGAAGCCGTTGTGACCAGAGAACCAGCTTCTGAATCTGAAGCCTTGCTTGGAATGGATCTTGTCAGGTGGGTGGCTTGCTGAACTGTGACCATCCTTGTAAACGCCAGAGGTTTAGATGATGATAGCAGGTAATGGCTTTGTGGTGTTGGCATTAGGAGATTTGAAAACAAAAGGCATCTGCTGAGTTAACACTTTAAAGCACTTGGAATCTGAAGCTGGTTACCAAGGATGTGCTACTTCATTCTAATGTGAGTTCACTAAACCTACCTTGTCTACCCACTCTACAGTCTAGCAGTGGCTATTCTGACAGGATAAGAGAAATGATTACATTGTTAGTTAGAAACTGCTAACTAGTTTGTAGCATCACATTGCTGATGAGCCCTTCATTCTCCCCCACTTTAAAACAGCCTACTCTGACCTAAAAAGCTTATCCTGGGCTTGTAGCCAACTGTAGTCATAAACAAACTACTATGCTTCACTTCAGCCCATGCATTCCAATGCAAACCATTGCCCTTATTTAAATGCTGGCAAACAAAACTCCATGGAAGTCTGTTCATTGAAGGCTGTCTGCCTGAAACACTTGTGCTGCCTTCTAAGTCTCAAACTGCATGCTGATGTTGCAGTAAAGAGAATTTAAAGAAGTTTTAGGTGGGGGAAGAAAGCTGAAAATGGAAGAACAAGAGAAAATGGTGCAAACTTATCACAAAGAAACAGGGAGAAAATGTATTCAGTTTAGTTTAAAGATAAAACAGGGCAACAACTGCTTATTTAAGCAAATCAATTTCAGACCCAGTGGTCCTGCTGAAATTTGCCCTTGGATGTCTAATGAGCAGGCTGAACTGCTTTCAAGAGTATTCTCATTTTTGTTGATTTAGTGAAAGATGGGAGAGGTTCTGGATAACTGGAAAAGGTTAAATGTTGTGGCTATACCTAAAAGTGTTACAAAGAGCTGTGGTTGTAGACCAGCTTAACCTCAGTTCCTGGAGGGGAAAAAAGCCACTTAAATATCAAGGAGATGACAAATGTCCAATACTGACTATTAGTCATGAAAAATCCTGTCAAACCATTCTGCTTTGCCCCTGTAATGAAGTAACGAATGTTATGGATAAAGGATAGGAAATAGATACTTTGACTTTTAAGAGGGCCTTAAAACCTCAGAAGGTATTCTCATATGTAAGCTGGGAATCATGAGTTAGATGAAATTGTTGGTACATGTATAGCTGCCTGACACTGTAAATGTAAATGTTCTGACTCTAATGATGTCTGCAGAAATACAGTATCAGTTTCCAGCCACCATAAATCAAGAGGAATGTGAGTCAGTTGGAGAGAATGCAGTGAAAATGGGAAATATGATCAGAGATCTAGAGAATCTGATCAATGAGAAGATCATGAGGGAATTTGGGTTATGTTTCTCTGGTATTTTTTCTAAATTCTATGTTACTGAAGGAATCTACAGAGAAGCTGTACATAAGAGGACTAGTGAGTTTAATTGCATCAAGGGATACTGAACAGACTAGGGAGCTTTTTAAGAAAATGTAGGACAAGCTTGTGTCAAGAGAGGATTTTTAGGTGATTTTTCCAAGTTCCACCTTTATTTTTTCCCCTCCCTCTACCATTCTCTTGCAATTTTAACAAACCATTGTTTTAGGTGCAGAGTTCTGCTTATTTTGGTTACAGTTATTGTAGTCTCAAAGTACTGTTTAACATTCAAGTATATATGTCATCCAGCAGCTCTAGGTTTACCCACACTAATAAATTAGGATATATTAAAATAAGGAGAAACAACATAAGCTACCAATGATTCTCACCTGTAGATATTACCCCCCCCTCTTCCTTCTTATCTGCAGAAGAAATTGTTCGTAGCTCAAAGGCAGAGAGTGCTTGAGGCAAGGAGAACTAGAGTTGTTGCAGACTACCATCTGTCTCTTGCTGCAGCCAAAATGGTTCTTTCTCTTACTGCAAAGACTTGGCCAGTGGCATTACGCTCATCTGTTTTGGATGACCTCATAGAATAAAGAGAGCCATAAAGTACAAAATCAATCATATAGGCTGCAATGAAACAGCTGGCTCCAGCTCTTCCTCTTTTTACCCATCTGCAGAAATGCCTAGTTCTATCACTCAGGATTTATTGGAATGAAAATAACTGGTGAGTTTTAAGCCTGAGTAAGAAATGCACACTTCTGCTGGCCAAGCTTTTCTCACACCTATGTATACGTTGGACTTGCACATCCACGTCCGATCTTAGTCGAAGGATGAAGACTAACACTGTGTGTGCATGCATGGCTTTAGCTGCTTGCAAAGGAAACTAAATGCTTTATGCTTTGAAACACGTTCTTCAGAGCAGGCATAAGAGTTGTCAGCCCCAGAATATCATTCAGGTAGTAGAATCAAGTTTTGCTTGAATGCTAAGGCTCCCCTAAGAGTTAGCTTCTGCATTCTCTTAAAGCGATTATTCTTTTCTGTAGGGAAGACTTTCTTTCTCTTTGTACTTGTACGGAATTGTCACTTTTTAGTTAGGATTTAAAATCTATCCAACGTGGGCAAAGGCTGTACAAGGGTGTTGTGAGAGCCCATAATGTTAAACAAGCCAGAGGCATCTAGCAACACGCTCATATAGTTCTAAAGTAAGAATGTTTTGTTGTTGAAATAGGAAATTGAAAATTCATGCTGTAACCTCATAGACAAAGTATTTTTTTCCATTAAAACCATGATGGAAATATGCATCCCACAAAGTTCTTAGCTTGTTTAGTAACTGGCTGCTGACTTAATGACTGAAAACAATGTGCTACCTAGTATACTGCTGTATGTGAGGATTAAGACAGATATCTACAGATTTTTAGCCTGACAGCATCACAGCACAGCATGTCAGAACATAAGAATGATTCTAAAGAAATGGGTGAAATTTATGTGATTGACTTGAGGGTAGGAGTTGGTTCTACTACATACAGGCTTGTCCACATCCCAGTTTATTTAAGTGAAAAACATGAAGCTAGTCAAAACAGATGAAAATATTGAAAGAAAATTGGTTCCAGCACAAATTCCAAAGAGACACTGTAAATGGAGATGCAAAGTTGAAAAGCTTAAGTTCATTTTTTGACAATCTTATAATATGCTGGGATGGCTTATTGGAGGCACTGAGACCGTAGATTGTACTAAATCACTGAAATTTCCTTAATTAATAATTCAAACTATCCAAGCTGGGTGTGAAACAACTTAAAAACTTTTCTTACAGTGTCCCTTGAAGGGTGCTCTGAAATGTGTTAGTGAGGAGGTTATGCTGCAGTTACCCAGGATATTGATGCCAAGACAGCTGGCAAGACCCATGGTTTTGAGACGAGCTGTGTGGTTGCCATGTAGGGTTTTTTTTGTTTGTTTGTTTGCTGCCCCTTGTGGCTGACAGATAGGAGCACCCAAACAAAAGTAGAGCCTAAATCTTAGTTAAATGGAAGTAAGTGTAACATTGGAGCCATTTGCCATACAAAGATCTAAAAGATACTTCTACAGCCTAAATCTCTGCTGGAGTTTTCACAGAGAAGGCTGGACTATAACCGTCTCAGAGGGAAAACTGCAGGGAGACATTATTAGAAGTTTTGGTGTGATGTTATGTCTCTTGCCAGGTTTTGATCTAATTATAACCTAATGCTTTTGGTCAGAAGGTGGGGAGAAGGGAGTAGATTATTGCTGAATCTAGCGACTATATGGCCACTGAGGTAGTCACCGACCCATTAATTTACCTGGAGCAATGAAAGTTTGTGGAGTTGTTATTAGAAAATAAGTAAGACATGCTTTTGGACTGGCTTTTAGATGGCATCAATAGTATATGCTAAGATTGGCGTTTCTGTATTATTCTGAAAAAGTGACAGCACAAGTGATGAAAACAATGAAGGAATACTGTAAATGCATAGAGACTAAAAATGGAGACAGCAATGCAAAACAAGTTTCAGCTAATAAGAGGAACAAAATGAGAGGGGAAAAAGATGAGAGGGAAAGACTGTAAATGCAAAGTCAGAAGACGATAGGGGAGAAATCGTCACTTTAAGTTAGGATCTAAAATTCTAGTTGGCTCTCCTTTTGTCACCAAGTGATAAGTAGATGCTGCTGAAAGATGAAATTGCTGCTTTCAATAACTCAGCCTAAACCAAGGCTAATAGTGAACCATGCACAAATGCCTCTGTCCACAGTGTGTGATAAACGTCAAAGGATAACATACATTTAGCTTCCATGGCCAATTAAATATCAGAGCATTTGGGAAGAGAGGTTGTAGAGAGATGGTAAAACTGAATACTCCATCCCTTCTTTTATCTCTAGTTGTGTTCATTTTTAATGAATTTCTAATTCCACTGTTCTGTACAGAGACAAGTAAACTTGTATATAGTTGTTATTTTAAAAAGACCATCGAAAATTGTCCTTCAAATGTATTCTGTCTGAGGGGGATAGAGCATTGAATGCTTCTACTGGGGTCAAGGTCATTGGTTGGTGATTGGACTTCTTCTTTTTTTGCTTTAAATTGGAAAAAAAAAAAGCTATGATACTGTACTGAGAATAAAGAAACCAGAGTAGAAAATAAAAGCTTGAAACAAATAATTTAGTATTTCATCCTGTAGTTCTGGTAACTCATGAAAGTGAGAATTCTTACACCATGCAGACTTGGTACTTCAGTGTTTTAAAACCAGATCAGTGCTGCTGTTTAAAATGATTAACTCAGAGAGCTCACTGTTACATGTCTGTTTGAATCTGCTTTACCCTTTTCATACAGACTTGGCCTAGAAAGAGGTGCAACCGCTAGAGAATCATTGGATGTAATAGTTGCTCTGTTGGAAGAGCATGGACAAGGAGGAAATTACTATGAAGATGGGAGTTCATGCCATGCTTTCCAAAGTGCATTTTTGATCGTGGACAGAAATGAAGCCTGGATACTGGAGACTTCTGGAAAGTACTGGGCAGCAGAAAAAATCACAGGTCAGTTTATCACTCACAGCAAACCTCTTCTATGATAAATAGCTGCAATTATAAAGAATTGTCTTGGAAGAATTAGTCTTATAGTAATAGTGTTTAAGTAACTAACTGATTTATGCAAGTGTTTGATTAAACCATCAATTTTAATCTTCTTTTATATTTGTACTACTTCTAGCTTTCAAGTGCTGATTTGCATTGGTTAATGTAACAAGCTTCCGTGAAGTTGGAGAGTATGTTACCTGTATAGATAAGCTGCATAATAATTGTGTTTAAATTTTTATCTTTGGTAAGATAAAAATCCCAGATTTATTTACTGTTTGGAATATGTCAAGAATCTTTTCAGTGGAGTTAATGTATAAATTATTAGTTACAAATCTAAAATATTAAGAGGATAGGATAAGCATTGATAGCTTTGAGAAAAGGAGTTAGTTGTAGGTCTTAAATTGAATGGTCTGTTCCTGGTTGCTTCACTGCGATACATATAGTCCCCTCATATCCCCATTTCTTATCTAATACTGCAAAACAATAGTTTTCTGCTCCTTAGTTTCTTTTTCTGTATGCATAAAGCCAGAGCTGCCCAAGCGACTACTAAATTTAGCTAGCTTGGTGGCTGGACTTGCTTAAAACTTTGTCAGAATATATGCTCTGCCTTGATATGATATGGTCGTCTGAGGCATATATTTATTGTGATCTGGGTTATTGTTTTTAGTTTTGAAGGGATTTTTATTTTCATAAGAGTAGGGTTTTTTAAAACTTGCACCCATTTGAATGAATTAATAAATTCAAATAGTTTAAGAGGATTTTTATCATCTCTGCTTTGAGCTATGACAGATCCATTTAATTCTCTTTTCATTACCCCTTCATTGAAAGTAGGAGGTAACGGATATGGGGAGGAGGGAGGTTTAACTTTTTTGAGTGTACCAAAGCAAAGAAGTAACACCAGGCTGTGTAATGCTGTGTGATGGCCTATTGTCAGTTCGTACCATCAGATATGAATCAGCTTACCTTTGCAGGGATGATGTTTTGCCAAGCAAGCTTGCATTTTAAGGATACTTATAAAACGGAGGAAGTTTTCTAGCACAAACGGATACCAAACCTAGAGGAGGGAAGATTGATAATGCTGTCCTGATGAAATCCAAATTTTGGAGAACAGTCAGCTCCTGAGGTTCCTAGGGCTATGAAATGGCACTCTTTCTTCTACTGTTGACCTACCTGGCTGCTACATGAAGTGTTTTTTACTTAGCCTTTTTGGCTGCATCAGCAATGTACAACCTTCACGTGCTTCTTCTCAGCAAATAAACTGTTGACGTCATCTGCAGCTGGCAGCTTTTTGAAATGATGCTGTAGCTCCGTTCTCATTTTTACCAGCACGTTTCTCTTCCAGAGGCCCCCGTGAGCAACAGATTAAACTGACTAGTTTCCATCTCCTGCAGCCTGCTGAGGCTGCCAGGAGGAAAGGGGATGGCTGCTGGCTGTGTGAGAGCTTTACATTTCATACTTTGTCCGGGAGGTTCTTTTTTGCAACCATAAGCATGCCTCTTAAGCTTTCAAGTGAATGCACAAATGTTAAGACAGGGAAAATGTGTCATTTCCCAGCAGTCTGAAGGAATTTTTTTTCCTGACTCTCCTCAGAATTATTCTTTTCCTAATGTTACTGCAGTAGTTCTGTAAAGCTTATAGTGGATGTTTATCAAGCAACTTTTTAACAGTAATTTAAGGATAAACACTTTAAAATCCATCCTATTGCTCTTCTTCAGTCTGAATAGAGAAATTAATTTGCATGATAAACTTGTCTTTTTTTTCAAGGGGATCAAAACCATGAAATACTATTTAACATAAGTTAATGTAATAATTAAAGAGCTTTTAATGAGTAGCTTGGCTAGCTTCATATGAACACAAATATTCCTATCACTCAAGTCAAGAAAATTCTCTGTAAGGTATGCTGTTTGAAAGTGTGAATCGGCACAAACTTTCAGTGAGCTAGCATAAATCTGAACTGAATGACAGCAACTTTTTCTGAGACTGATGCACAGCACTTCCTACTTAAGTTCTTCCTCATTATTTAAATTACATACATCGGACATTAGAAAGGCAAGCTTACTTTTGTGGAAGGCAGTATTAGTAACTTTCAGAAATACTGCTTTGGTTTCTGTTTAACAAAAAGCTGGTGCCAAATTCTAGAACCTGGCTTTATTTTAGTTTACAGATTTACTTTATCAGCTCTTTCCCTGGCTTCCAATGCATTTACTTTATTATCTCTGAGGAATATCTGCAGCAGCCACTGTTTGTTAGTCATGCTGTAGGTATATGGATATAAGCACTGCGGTATTCTTGAGAAAAGCAAATTAAAAAAAAAACTTTAATATTCTTAGGTTGCTTACACTTTCTTTTTACTTCAAGCCATTTTAAAATTAAGGATTAAAAATGAACTTCTTTAACTTAAGCCTATCTTTTGCTGCTTACAATAAAATTGTTTTTCAATTGGGAAGCTTAAAGCAATCAGTAAGCTTTTTAAAACATTTTCCAAATTAAATTTTCTGTTTTGGGGGCAAAGAGGGTTCATTAATCTAAATGCAGCTTGGCTGAAATGTATTTTGAAATCAAATTAGACCTCAAATCTTGTTGCGGCGGTGGAATATACCACTGGAGAAAAGATAAGGCTGGCATCTTCTCAATGCTTGAAGTCTACCTTCTGGCATTTGGAGACCTCTTACTTCATGGTCAGAATGTGTGAGGTACAGAGGAGTTGTGAAATTGTTATCTGACTAAATAACACTATTAATCACATGGCAGCGTAAATACCTAAATGCTCTGCAACCTGCAGTGAATGGTAACTCTGTGTATGTGTAGTTATGTGGTCGTGTTAAATGTACATCCTAACCGATGGTTTAATTTGTTTCTTAATTAGAATTACTTTGTCCTTCTATCTTCTCCCATAAGAGCTGTATTAATGCTCTCTTCTGTTGTGTGGCTCTTTCTATAGAGGGGGTGAAATGCATTTGCAATCAGCTTTCATTAACTACAAAAATTGATGCTGAACATCCTGAACTAAGGAATTATGTGAAAAGTCAAGGCTGGTGGAATGGAGACACAGACTTCAATTTTTCTGAAGTGTTCTCTCTTGCTGATGACCATTTAGCCTGCTGTTCTGGCAGGGAGAGCCTGGAAAAGCAAGGTGGTAAGTGTGAACCGTTTTTCTGCATGTGTAGCAGGATTTTTAGTCACTACTGCCTCCTTTCCACCATTCTGTTCAGAATGACAAGTGATTGAGGAGAATACCTCTACATGTAAACCATGTGGAAAGGAAGACCAGAACTGAAGACTGTTTCTAAACTTGCCACAATTTAAGATGAAACCCTTAATGTCCCTACAAATTTGTTTCAGGATTGCAATTATAAAGTAACTTACTTTACTGTTGTTCTAGTGTGCATGTTGTACCACGATGTGTGCTTTGGTAAATATTTGCTTTGGCAAATATAGTGGCCCTACCTAATGCTATAAATATAGTATTAAAAAAAAAGTGGCCTCATGTATGAAAGCTTGATCTCAGTGGACACTACATTTCAGGAGGGTTGCTTAGGCTTTTGGGGAAGGAATTCAGATCATAGTTTAAGGAAGAGAAATGCTATTCAGTTGCAAACTGAAGTCCCTTTTTCATTGTTGAGCAGAACAAAGTTACCAGAACAGACAGTGTGCCAATTGCCTTCAGTCAGGAAGGGTTTATTTCCAGACCAAAATTAATGACCGTGGCTGGACAAAGTAGCTAGAATATAACCAGCCTGCAGGAGTGTGTCTGACATATATCTGCTCTTTCATGTAGGAAAAATGATGCAAATTATGTTTTTATAAAAAGCCCTTTACTAAAGCTGTGAATTTGTTATATTGTTAGCATTTTCATGTGTTGGAAAATGTCAAGAAGAGTGTAGAGGTGAAATGCTTATTGCGACGTAGAGTTCCTGCTAACATTATAGAATTACTTGGAGCATAGTTTGTGTGTGAGAGGCAGATAAAACAAGCGTAAAGGGCCATAGGTGGAAGGTCTTAATAAACCTGGATTATAGCACTGAAAGGTCTGAGGATCTTGACAGACAGATGGCTATGGCTGCAAATCTTGCAGACCTGCTGGGCCATTCCATGTCTCCTGGTGGACTGAGGTGCTCATGCATGGAAGGGTGAGGTTTAGGAAGTTGCTGTGGAAAGAAGCCCTACCTGTCAGGGAGCAGTGCAAGGTAACATGGAGGTGCCATGTGGAGAAAGCTGTGATAAGACACGTGCAGGAAATAACATGAGAGTAAGGGATTCTTGCAGATAGTGGTTTGGAGAAAGATCTCAGTGTCTAGGTCTGTTGCTGTAAGATGCAATGAATGTGAGATAATGGTTCAAAGTTTTGACTGAGAGCTAATGGAAATAGATGAGAAGTAGAAGATCAGGGTGCTACAATTCTGCCCGGGCTTGGGTAGAGGTAGTGTCTTAGAGGAAAATGGGTGTTTTATGCAAGTAGTCTGTTCACAGTGATTGCTGAAGCAGTACTACAGACATGATGTCCTTCTTCCTGAAAAATACCTTTTTAATGAGATTCCTCCCTACCTAGTAGTCATAATGCCTAATTAATGCTTCCTACTGTTCTCTTTTACTAGTAGGCAAGCTCATGCTGGTTTACATTGTTAAAATAGAAACTATTAACTGGGATTTGCTCATGCCAAGTGTCACTGGTCACACTAAGTCAAAGCCCATTCAGGCTAAAAACACTCAGGAATTTTTTTCCCCCCTCATATAGGTGACGTTTCTGCACAAACTATGATTGGTGTCCTGCGTGACAAGGATAGTGGTGTCTGTGTGGACTCTGAATCTTTCCTTACTACAGCTAGCATAGTGTCTGTTCTGCCTCAGGACCCTAGTTTTCCCTGTGTTCATTACTTCACTGGCACGCCAGACCCTTCAAGGTAAGCCACAGCACTGGGGGCCCTCTGGGTGCAGAGTAGATGATGGGTTGAAAGATATTAAACAAGCCCTGTTATCAGAATTGGAATTGAATAAAGAAGTGTCTATTATCCCATCCTGTCCTGTTTTCCAGAGACCTTTTGAGCCATACCAACAAGATTCTCAAAATGGAAAGCTGAGGGAAACCATAGGGTTGTTCTGAACACTAGAAAAGCCCTGAATTATGGTGACATAAAGGCAGCTTGAAAAATAATTGTCAGTTGACTGGAACTACTTCTTGCTGCTGAAGGGGCTCTTTGCTGCCTCCTCTACCAGTCGCCTTAGGTTGAGAGAGGAGGAGACGTATTAGAGGGACACCAGGTGAAGAGGGGATGTGGCTATGGCTGGAACATCACTGTACCTGTCTAACAGAGGGGTTTATTAATGCAACTTCCAGGCTAGGCACACAGGATTGGAAAGATATCACTCTGTTACATCCCAGTAAGCTTGGACCTGGGACATGCTCTCTAGGGACACTGATTTGTTTTTTGGGGGGTTGAATTATGTAGCCTTCAGCTCACAGGGAAGACTTTTCAGGCTGTAGAAGACTCTTCAATTGTAAAGCTCTCCCCCATGAAGATGAAGAGTAACCTCTCTATACCAGAGATTGCAGCATGGGACTTCTTTCTCTGGCTGTTCTCTCTAGCTCAATAGAAACTCTTTCTTTTTTTGCAGCTACTTACTGTTTATGAACAGGTCTGTGGATTATTTCACATTGGAAGATTTCTAAGACAGAATTTTAGGGGCTGAAGGAGGGAAGAACTTAGGCAAGGATTTGTGGATAGCAGCTATTAGGAGCCATTAGCAGCCTTCTGACAAGGCAGAACTGCAGTGAATGCAGCCCTCTCAAGCACCCTTGCCTGTCATCTGCTATCTACCATTTGAGTCTCCCATTTTGTGTTTTCAAGTTATGGGATGTATCTATAGATCTCTCTGAATATAGATGAAGTAGAAATTTTGAGTAGACATGGCAAAAATAAAAGCTACTTTGCTGATTTTTGGTGAGAATGTCTGCATTCCATCCAGTTGATCTGTAGATAAATCTGTACATGCTTTGGTATTTCAGCTTGTTTAGTGGACTAACTTTGGTCATCACTAACTTTGGGTTGTGCAATGGAAGCAAGGCCTTTTAGGGTGACATCTTCATAATTAAACAGGCCCAAACAGGGGAGGAAAAAAAAAGTTAAGTTTTCCTCAAGATATTAATGAACATTTAAATTACTTTGAATTCTGTTTGTAGTTTAAGAAGCAATCAGTTTCTCCAGACTTCAAGGTGTTTCATTCTTCAAAGTGAAATGAAGACAATTTATGTGGCAATTCTGAGTTACAATCCTTTCGCTTAGTTCACAGAATCACAGAATGGTTGAGGTTGGAAGGGACCTCTAGAGATCATCTAGTCCAACCCCCCTGCTCAAGCAGGGTCACCCAGAGCACGTTGCACAGGATCGCATCTGGGTGGGTTTTGAATATATCCAAAGAAGGAGACTCCACAGCCTCTCTGGGCAACCTGTTCAGTGCTCTGTTGTATGTAGCTTTTGTTCTTGTTTTGTCAGTATGAAGGTAGTAATACATGTAGAATAAAAGCACTTCATTATGAGAGCTTAGCATAAAAATAAGTTCATAAGCACAAGGATCATATATATATGTACAGGATGCTCTTGGATTAATGTGACACTAGTTATTTTTGACAGGAAAACTTATTTGAGTTTTGGATGAGGTCCTTGGTTGAGGGAGCAAGATGGAAGTCCTTGGAAAACCTTTAGTTTACATCTGACCCACAAACCAGTCAGGTCTCAATGAAAGGGTGTATTTGTGCCATCAGATTAAAATCTGAAAATGTAGTGATCTGAAAACTAGACAGCACTTTGATATCAGCCATTTTTCAAATCACTTTTTGGTCACTAGGCTGTAAGTGCATCATAGTGAGACTGGAACGTTAGTGTTTAAAAAGACAGTGCACATCTAATGCTTCACATACACTTTCTAACAAATATACTGCATGATGTTTGTGTATTTATAGCATATGCAAAAGTTTCAAGAGCATGTTCTGAACAGAAATACAACCAGTAGTTGGTGGTGTGCAGTCTGACAGTCCTGTGTTACTGAACTGCACCTGGCTGCAAGTTTAAATGGACACCACTGGGTTGAAAGGCCACAGTTGGAATCTTGCCTGAATTCAGAGCTTCTAGAGTAAACGCAGTTTAGGGAGGACCCAGGAACTACTACTCCAGAGTGGTTGCTTGCCAGCTGGATTCTTGTTGAGACAGTAAGTTCATGGACCATTTCAGTCACCTCTTGAACAGGTGGGTGTAAAATTGAAACAAGTAAAGTGCCTAGCTAGCAAAGAGGGATATATACTCTAGGTAGCCTTGTATGGCATCAAGAAGTTACCAGAGCAGAACATCTGCAACCCTCAGTTACCCCAAATATCTTTTTTATTGGAGGGACAATTTCTATTGCTTTACTGATGTCTTCTCTAGTTGAAAGCATCTGAGAACACAAAGGAACTCATGGGCCAGATCATCAGAGAACTAATGAATTATCTTGTGTTTTAAACAGAATCCACCTGGGATTCACAGAAATTAAACTAAACCACTTGCAGTTATTCAGGAGATCTGCCACTTGCATTGAGGTAAAGAGGTTATGGGGAGAAGAAAATGGTGCCCTTGAACAGCTGACAATCATTCCTGTAAGAGTGGTAGTAGGCATTAGGTGCTGCCAAGTGCTACACAAGTCATCCATGCCCAAGGGACTTTTCATCACCTAGCATTATGCAACTCAGATGTTTAGGATTAAGAAAGAAGTTAAAGCTTGCTTTCCAAAACTTTTCTTTGACTTGATTCAAATTGTGTGTGATAAAAAGGAGGAGGGCTTTGATTTTTTTTTTTTTGAGGGATTTCTTTCCTTTTTAAAGAATAAGTCTGGCTGTAAAAATAACTTTAGAGGCCTTTCTTGCTTTGTTTTACACTCTAATGCATTAAAAAAAACATTATTTTAACTGCAGGTAGAGAGTCATACTAACTCTTAGCAAGGCTTCGTGACAGTGATGGATAGGGCAGCAGCAATGAACCTGCTGACTGTATGCAGGCAGCAGTTATGAGCATTTTTTGCAGAAGTCTTGCACTTCTGGCAGCTTCTCTGTGGAATGCAGGGTGCTGTTCTGATGTGCATCTGAGGGGAAGGCAGTTTCTCCATGCATTTGAGAATACCTCCTCCTCTCAGATTCTCAGGAATTAAGATCCTTGCTAGTTGGTTTTATTCATTTCTCCCCTCTCTGTGGAGTTCAGATCCAAATTTAACATTTAAGTTGCTTGAGATGTGTCACAATGTTGGTAGCCATGTCTTTTTCCCCTTACATAAAATTCTTCAGTGCTGCTGGTCATATGCCAAATCCTCTGATATTGAGCAAGCTGTGTAATCGTCCCTGCTCCACACAAGTGTGTATGTGTGATTTTAATGGAAATTATGTCGGGGGGGGAAATGAGCAATGGCAGTGTGAACAGAGGAGAAAAAGCTGATGTGAGGCCAAGTGCTGAGATTTGTTCAAAAAACATTTGGAGAGGAAAATACAGGGCTACCTTCTAAAGAAGAAGCAAAACTGGCATGAAGGAAACCAAAGAAATCTATAGGTAAAAGGGGATAATGAAGTTTTGCAATAATTGGCAAACTTACTTTTTTTTTTTTTTAAAGCATAGAGATTTATTTTGCTTCTGGACAGTACCAACTCTCTAACCTAGTTTGTGGATGGTGTAGGTGAATTACCTATGCTTTTCCATATCTGTTTTTAAAGTAGCCTGGTGAATGTGTGAATAATGTATATAAAATATGTCTGATTACTACAAGCAGTAATTCTCATTTCTTTCAGGTCCATATTTAAACCCTTTATTTTTGTTGATGATGTTAAATTGGTACCAAAAGTACAGTCCCCTTCTTACGGTGATGATGATCCTGCTAAAAAGATACCTCGATTCCAGGAGAAACCTGATCGCAGGCACGAATTGTACAAGGCCCATGAATGGGCCCGGTCTCTCCTTGAGAGTGATCAGGTAAGAGCTGCGGGACCTGGAAACTTTATAATCTTGTAGAGATTTTCTTAAACTCATCTGTTGATAATGGTTTAGTTTGAGATAGGGCGCCACAAAAGTTTTATGCTTCACTCTCCTCTTTCCTTAAAACAGTTCAGATGTGAATTTAAAATACTAGCTATCTTTGTGTTGTCTAGGTATATGGGGAGGAGGAAGTAAAACAGAGAGAGGTATCACCAGGGCATGCCAGTCATGCTGGTATTGGTATTGCAGGCAATTTGTGGAAGACCCACATAGTCATGCTGTACTTTCACAGAGGACTGGCTTTTCTGCAGTTTTCCTCTGCGGCTGGGTCAGCTCTGCATATTTGCATAGGTCAGAGTCTTGCTAAGGTCATAACAGCAGTCATTCAAACCTGTTCATTAGGGATTAAGGAAACTGTGGTAACCTCTGCTAGTACAATCTTTATTTAAATGCAGTTTTGGCTAGATGTAGTTTTAATCCCTTGGAATGGTTCAATTTAAAATCTGTGGCCTCTGTGGTAACACTGACTCAATATACAGCTGTCCTCCATGGCATTCATTTAAGTCTATTATGTGAGATGCTGATTTAGGGGAGGCATAGAGAGGAATTTGTTAATATCTTGTGCATTCTTCCCTATTAAAATAAAAAGTCCCACAGTGTGGCACCAAAATCTGTGTTAAAAAGGAAACGTACTTTTAGTCAGGTTTCATGCTATGAGAACTGACCACCTGAGAGCATAAAGCTTACCTTAGGTGCCCTGCTCTTTCTGCACAAATGGCAGTATAAAGCCTGGAAAGCTCTGAAATGCTCATTCCAAACCGCTTTTGTTTCTGGAATTCCATTCTGAAAGCTGCAGGCAAAACAAACAGCATGTCTCCATTTAATAATAATAATAATAATAAAAAAGGAGACTGTAAATAACATCTGGATAAAACAAAATGACACCTTCAGGAGTGAATTTCCTGCCCAGAAACATGAAGAGAAGTATGCCAGAATGACATAGGAAGCCTTCCCTGCTATCTGGAGTCTTATTGCTGTTGTATTATGCATCATTTCAGATCTAATAATCATCTTGCAGGTGATGATCTGAGGGATACACATGCACATGCCACGATCTGTACAATCCTCAGAGTTTCTAGTCTTCTCCTACAGATTTGTTCACTGGTTTGCAGGCTGAGGAAGTTGCTTTATATCTTTCTCATGTGTATAACCGTTTCCTCTATCCATCTTTCACCTCATCTTCCTTCTACGCTTTAAACTTAACCAACTTCTTCTTGGTTATTGTTTGAAATGCATGAAGTGTCCAGCACTGTTCTTTTTAGACTTTGACCATCCAAAAAAGCTATTAACAGAAATTGTTTTTATTTAAAGAGGCTTTTATTTTTAAAAATACTTGAAAAGATCTCTGCAACAGAAGAGAACAGTAAATGCTTTAATGAGCTGGTTTACTGGTTAATTCAGTTTGGTTATTTTGTGCATTTAGGATAAGGGCCAGAAACTGATGAGGATTATGTTAGAGCTTGAAAAACAAGGCTTAGAAGCAATGGAAGATATCCTTACTCGTACAGAGATTCTGGATCCTGCTGAAGTAGTGGATCTTTTCTATGACTGTGTTGACACAGAACTAAAGTTCTTCAAATGAAGTAAGCAAACATTTTAATTCTTTAGATACTGAGTTTCTGGTGCCAGGTGTCGGTGAACGTGAAATGTTGGATCCAATTCTGATCATCCTCTTTCTCTTTTAGACGAAGTTAAGGGTGTTCAGAATCGGGTCCAAAGCCACCTCTTCACCTCAGGGCATCTGACTGAACTGTCTCAAAAGACCCTTTCCCCTGTATTACATTGCAGACATTTATATTTATAATATTTATATTTTTTCAATTTCACTGTTGCTTGGAATGGATTTTAAACCAATTTTGTCTCGTTTCAGCTACAGTGGCTACTGTTAGCCTTTTCACAGGAAGACTGCAAAGTTCTTCAAGCCTTGAAAGAAAGTCTTCACACTTGTGAATTTGCAGGAAAAACATTTCTAGAGGAAAAAATATTACTTGCTAGCTATATCTGGTTAACAAATTGCTTTCCTTTGTCCAATCTTGTGGCGTTCCTGTTTGTGTATGTATATAGTGAAAGGAGAAAATCACTGACTGGTCCAATTACTGTGTGCATGCTGGCTAATTTAGTACAGAATGGTTAAATATGTATGTTGGGCAACCAATTAAAGCAAAGATTAACTTCATCAGGATAACTACCCTATTGTCATTGAAAGCAATCTGTTTTTTTTCCTCTGCTGCTCAGGTCTAGGCTTGCAGCAAAGCTGACTTGCATTTTTCTCTTCTTGCTAATTCATACAAAGAATGGTAGAGTTGAAATCCCAGTTTTGAGGGAGCAGGAAGGCAAGTCCTGCTTCTTGACTTTGCTGTACTGGTCTCGTACTGGCGTATCTGGGAACAGTGGCTCAGCATCTGACATTATGCCTGTACAAATGAACAGAATTAGGTTCCCCAGGATAAGTTTTGCCTTCGCCTGCTCCCAGATTCAGAAACCTTTTGCGTTTGTAATGTACCTGGCTACTGCCCTGGTGCTGAGTACTGCAATGCAGAGCCAGGCTGAATGCCTAAGACATCTAAGACACATAACCTATTGGCTCTGAAGACACAATTAATAAGATGCTGTATTTATATACAAGCTATAAATTTGGAATGTTTTTGAGGGAATAGATGCTGGACATTGATCAACAACTGGCTGTTCTCCCTCTTTCTGCCTTTGTACTGCTGAACAGCTACTGGTGAGCTCAGTGATGAGTGTATGTGGCTGATGAATCCATTTGGTACCCATGACTTACTGATGGGTCTGGTTAAGCTTAGAAATGATTGTCTTATATTCCTTATATTAAGTGCAGTTCTGCAGCATGCTTCCCTTCCTTGATGGTCTTACAGACAGACCTACTTTTTGTGTACTTTCTTCTTCTGGAAGTGAGATGGGGCAAATACTCTAAGAATTAAACCAGTAAACACCGCTTCCTGTGTCATATTAAGACAGTTGTTTTAACAGGAGGGACACACAAGAAGTCCACGTTTTTAATAAGTGGAAGTTAGCATATGGAGTTAAAATTCTTCACTGATCAGGGAAGGGGATGGTGATGAACCACAGACTTTTGTGTTGAGGAAATAAAAGCTCCTAAGGAGGCAGCAACACCTCAAGTTGAAAATGAAATTAGGGAAATTGCAATATTGGCATACTGGCTTCTCTGATTTTTTTTTTTTTAAATTGTTCTACTCATTACCTTGGTATTGCCTTATATGACAACTGACAATCGGAGAAGAAAACAGTGGGCCTTTTCACTTAAGGAAAACAAATATGAAGACATTTTCTCTTATGGCCTACCTAATCATCTTCCCATTCACACTGTACTCCTCCCAGGCTCTATTATGGGAACAGCTCTGCCTGGCCAGATCTTTCTCCCTCATTTCAGCTCCTGTGCCTAGGTATTATAAAACTGGAGACAAGGGAAGTAGAAAATAGGCAGGTAAACCTAAAACTTAACTTCTCTCTTCCCGGGTAGAATAGTGACTGCAAGGAGCACGCTTCATTTCAGAGGGTATTGCAGTGGATGAAGAACATGAAAGAACAACATGCTTTTGCTAACTGCTGACAACTCAGGTAAATGGATTTCCCATGAAATCCACTTGTTTGGGGAATGGAAGGGTGCTTTGAATGAAAATACTCCTAATCAAAGTACCCTTAACATACACCAAGGTGAACTTCAAAGCTGCTTCTATGGCTGTTGCTTGCTGAGCACTCTGCATCATAGAAGGAGTAGCTGGATATTTGTGAACAAGGGGAAAATGAATAAAATGCTTGTCCCAGCTCGAGGGCAGAGATTAGGATGCACCTCCTCACACAGCTCTTTTCACAACTCCTTTCTCACATAGTTTAGAGGTGGGAGGGAGGCAAGATGAAAAAAGAGAGTCTTCCTGCTAAAAATGTAACACATCGTATTTGCTCATTTGAAGAAACAAACATCTGCTTTTATCTTGCTGAAATTTATGTCCTTATTGGGAACAGTTTTTATGACAGAACTGTTTTGAGCACAGTGATCCAGGTAGTGTTTCTAATAGCTGAAGCAAAAGCAAGATACTATGTAGTGAACTTGAAAAACAAAACAAAACTGTGTTACAGCAACATGCTTGGGTGCAATCACTAGTGCTACAACTTTGAGAAAAGGAGAGCACCCCCAGGGCCTGAAAGTTCCAGGGGTCTTGAGCACAGCTGTGGCTTAGAACAGTGCAAGGGCACAGTGGGACTAGCCGGTGTGCTTCTCTGTACATCCAGGTACTAGGAACTGCTGGAGCGTCAGTGGATCTTGAAGAACAAGGATTTAATATGTATGAAATAACACTGCACCAACACTTACAAATATGCACAGGCTTTCTAGTTTTAATCTCTAAAAGATGTTTCTTTCTAAAACACCTCTAAGCATAATAAAAACAGAAACAAAATTTGTCTTGTTAGATATCCTCTGGCATGTGGTCTGAGCATTAAATAGCTTTTAAATCCTTCTGAAGGTACTTATTACAGAGTTGTACACAAGTTGCAGAATAGATGAGAACTAGCAGTACATCAACCTTTAATAACAATATAACAAAATATTCTTTAATGCAGTATTAAACCTTCCCAGGTTTTGAGAAGCGATGTATATGCTGACCCCTGCTTATTACTGTATTCATGCATATTTATCAAGTAACTGTAATACCGGTGACAGTAAGTACTGGTCAAAGCATCACTAATTTTTTTTTTTCTTTTCACATGAAAAACAACAAGGTATCATAATAGGCTAGAAAAAGACTAATGATGCTTCTTTGGAGTCCTACAGGCAAGAGCTTCAAATGCTTCTTACCCTTACACCATTGCCAAACCATGAGCATGCGTGTGTGGGAGTAGGAGTTGCAGTGTAACTGAGCTGTTGCAAGAACTAAGAGAAAAGCAGAGCTCTGTAAGGATGTAGTTACTGTTCTTCTCCAAATATTGTTGTTCAAAGGCATTGCCATGGGGAAGGATCTTCACCTACCATCTATAACGTTTTTAACAGCTGCAGATGAGGGGAATTATGGTATTTATGTAAATAAATAATGCAATAACCATAAATAGCCTGGCTGTTAGACTGGAACAGCAGTGCCATTATTCAAGCTGGTGAACCCTAGAAAACTGTACGAAGGGGGAAATCACAGAATGGCTGAAGGTGGAAGGGACCTCAGGAGGTCATTTGGTCCACTCCCACCCCTGTTCAAGCACCGATAGCAGGTTGCCCAGGCAGTTTTTAAATATCTCCAAGGAAGGAGACTCCACAACCTCTCTGGGCAACCTGTGCCAGTGCTCTGTCACCTACACAATAAAGAAGTGCTTCCTCATGTTCACATGGAACCTCCTGGGTTCCAGTTTGTGCCCATTGCCTCTTGTCCCATCACTGGGCATCATAAAGAAAAGCCTGGCTCTGTCCTCTCTGCAGCCTCCCTTCAGGTACTTATGCACATTGATGAGATCTCCCCTGAGTCTTCTGTTTTCCAGACAGCCCCAGCTCTCTCAGCCTTTCCTCACAGGAGAGGTGCTCCAGTCCCTTCACCATCTTGGTGGCCCCTTGTGGGACTCTCTCCGGTATGTCCAGGTCTCTCTTGTTCTGGGGAGCCCAGAACTGGACACAGGACTCCAGATGTGGCCTCACCAGTGCTGAACAGAGGGGAGGGATCACCTCCCACAGGCTGCTGGCAACACCTGTCCTAATGCAGTGAAATGTTGCATTTCTGTAATTCTTGCGGGAAACGGACATCTGATGATCTGAACATCAGTGACCCAAACACCTCACTACAGGCTGCACATTAAAAGCAGAATCTCAAGTCTTGGTCCTGGCTGGCTTATTTTTTTCAACCAACTCAATTCAAGGGAACGACCACTTCAGGGACTCCTTATTCTACATGGTGTATTTTGGACAATGCATCCTCACTGTTGCTATAGGTGAACAATAGGAGCTCTAGTTGCCTGTTTACGATGTAGGGAAGTTAAAATGATCTAAAGGCCTCCTAATTGCTGGGTAAAGAGAACCTGTCACACAAATGGTTAATAATATCCACTTTGCCAGCAGGAAAAGACAGGACACGTGTCCTTACGTATACACTTGATAGCACGTGTATTCACATACACCATTTTTGCTTACAGTAGAACAACTTCCTCTTTATCCAATCTGGAAAAGTTCTGTCGTCTTTGTCAGGTCCATGGCCACCCTACCCAGCTGGGCTTCTTCAGACATGTTCACTATCCTATAAGGATGTGTAATCAATAGGAGGTAGGCTCAACAGCAGCCACAACCCCTTATCTCCTCCTCTTTATGCTTGATGAGGGTTGTGGACGTGACTGTTCATGAAAGTGCCATTCTGCTGCAATCTGAGGATAGGCAGAATACAAGTGAAGAAACATACAAAAAGACTGAAGGTATCACATTAGTTTCTGATAGTTCATTGAAAAATGTCCGAATAATAACTGGAGGATTTCCAAAATACTTAAAAATGATGATGGAAGGGGAAAAATGAACTACAAGCATGTCATGCAAGAAGTATTCTTTGAGGTAACATCTGTCAGCATGATAAGAATTGTTTGAACACTACAAAGAATTCAAATTTTAGGCTTCTTTGCTTAAAAAATATCCACATATATACAATATTTAAAAGCCTGTGCTAACATTCTTGTGGTGTAGGCCACAAAGTACTTCAAAAAGTATCATTTACATCTCTCTTCCAGTTTATAAAAATGTGAACATTGCAGCACTTGTGATTCAAATATAATCTGCCACTGTAATGGGGACTCCTTCTGTTTCATATATTATCTTGATGTTCTCCATTTTTAATACCAATCCAGAAAGCATCAGAGGACTCTTCTCATCTCACATGTGTTCTTAATGGTGGATTTTTAGAGGGATCTGTAAATACATAGGACAGGTTCACTCAGAGGAGATAAATACATATTTTAGGAATGTATTTCGGATGTAGTTCTACAACAGCTTAAACAACCTAAGTCTGAGATGTTGTGTTCATCACCTCCCCTTGAACTGATTATATATATTGCTCATGCTCTGTAGCCCTTCAGTAAAAAAAAAAAGTCTTAGATCATATAGCAGATGATTTAGACTTAAGCTGCTATGAAAAGTCATGCAAAGTACATTGGCATGGAAACAAACAAACAAAAAACAATGACAAGTTGGAGATAAATAGCTTATCCAATAACACAGAAAATACTGTGTTTTATAAAAAGCAGAACATGGGCTTGAGATCTTTCAGCGACTTCAACTACCAGTTTTCAAAGCTGGATAGGTGAACTTCTGCTCTTACAACAGAGACCTGATACCAAGATTCTAACTGAAGCTAAAACAAAGCAAGGTTTTCAGTCACTGCTTTCCTGCTAAGGTTCAGGTACTAAGTCTCTCTGTTATTCAGGTGTGTAAAACATCATGCATAGGATTTAAATCAAGACATATGACAGAAGACACAATCAAGTCACCTATCTTTTGTGATTTCACAAGTTCATGAACAGATAAAACAACTCAGTAGCAGGCTAAGTCTGTCTACGTAACATCACTGTTTTTAACTTAAGGGCTCCACAAATTCAACAACCTAAAGAACACAAACGGCATGTCAAGCCACACAGTTTTATTTTTTGCTACTAAGACTTTACAGTAATGAAGTGCTTTTCATTGCATCTTTGGTTTCTGTTACCACCGTAACAAATCTCAGTCCCATCTGTGCCTATGCTTGCAGCCCAGCTTTTCATGTTAATGCTGGTTTCTGTTCTTTATTTTCTCTCCCCGTTTTTAATGCTATTGGATGACTATCTGACATTCTTATGTTTACACACTTACCTCTATCTATCTTGCTGGGATATATTTTCTGAAATGGCTTGAATTCATCAGGTGGGGGGAAATCCTCCACAGAATGGAAAGTAAATTTAGATTCAAAGTCATCTGGGAAGTTTCAGGGAAACAAACATTAGTCGCTGTTAGAAAGAGATTAAAAAAAAAAAATTGCCACAAGTAATTTCAATGAAAAATGCTGACTCATTTTCCCCTGGAATTGATATCTGAGTGGCTTACTCCAGATAAACAATCTTGAGCCATCCAGTTTGTGAGCCATCCAAGTTTTCAGGCTTAATTGCAAACACTGCCTGCTACTAACTGAAGTTAAGCTTCTGGCTGCCGTTCCAATTTTCTACATTGATGATGTTTGTGGTAATAGATGTATTCCTAGGTGGTTTTCAAGCAATTGAGCAAGAATGAATGGCCAATTCATTAGACCACAAAAGTAGTTCTTAGCAGGCTTTGCTGTATAGCTGCTACATGTCTGTGAACTGTTTTAAAGAATAGTAATGTAAGCACAGTACAGCAACTTTTCACAATCTCAAATATTTTTGCAGGTAGTGCATACATTTCTTGTCTATTGAATGGTTCAAAACCTTTGTGAACAAGTCTTTATTTTCTCTCATTGGAGAGGGCTGTACAAAACAATTCTATTGGTCTATGTTGTCATGGTAGTATAACTACCATGAGTTTTTAAGGTCTGAGACACAAAGGCTTTTGTACCAAAATCTTTAACTAAGGCTAATTTAGATGACATTACCAATGATATGCATATTTCCATTTTTAAGTGGTGGATAAGGGTCATGAGCTGTTGCCCAGGCTGAGACTCCAGACTTGCTTGTAAGTTCAGTCGTTGGTGATCTGGCTGGTGGCTGTGGAGGAATGGCTAGCTTCCCAGGACCACTTCCTGAAAAAGAGGAAGCAGACCAGCACATAAAGATCGTCATGAATTAACAAAACTGACAGTAAGCTCTGCACAAAAGTGGAGGGAGTATAAAAAGGAATGTGGTATTTGGGGCAAATGTATCCAGGTATTGTAGGTGACTTAATAGCTGCAGTTTGCCAAGCCTAATTACGGATTTATAACATCAAGTTTTAAATTTAAGTCACTACTTGAGCTGGCTGGAGCTTGCTATTTCTAGTTCTAGGGAAAGTATGAAATTCAGAAGTACGGTTTGTCCCATTCTGGAGGGGAAGACCATTCTTCCACCTTCACAAGAGCTAGAAGTTTCTTTAAGACAAATATCTAGACAGTATCTCTAAAGCAAAATCTTTTTGTGACATTTTGGCAGCTATGTGGTGGAATTAACGTTATTCTTGTGCATTTTACAGAGCAGTTGCAAGGGCCTTCAAAGTTTACATCTTCTGGGCAGACCTACCACAAGAACTGTGTAAGGGGGAGGGAGCCCGAGGCCTCCAAGTTAGCCTCTCAAACCTGCATCTCTCCCTAGATAACCAAAATGGAAACCTAAAAAGTTGAATCACCATGAGCAACAGGCATCTTGATAAAATAATGGTTCAGCAGACAATTCCCAAGCATCATTAATCACCATCACGAAGCAGCTGATGTACTGCACTTAGATGGCCTTTCCCTCGGCTGTCAAAGGGAACCAGTAATCTTTCTCTCGACATGTAGCTGCTAAGATACAGGGTACAGAACATTCTCTTCCAATGTTCCTTATTAAGTAGCTGTCTGAATTTCTCAAACCCACGCAGATCTAGACTCATTTTTTATTATTCTAATTTTATGAGGTCTGAAAAAAGTTCCTCGTATCATCTGCTCAAAGAAATACTAGCCAGTATCCCCACTTCCCAGGTAGTCAGAGAAGCCTTTGGCTCCACCACCCTGACCACAGGAGGCACTGGCCTCTCCTCTTTGCTGAAAAGCAGAGGACTGCATCCATATTTGCCTTTACACATCTACAGCTGTAGCTACACCATCTTTATTTTATTCTCTCCTGTAAAGTTTCCCAGCCATTGTCAATATTGCTCCAGACTGCAGAGTTAGAGCAGAAGAGGGATGTTATGGGTAGGCTGGAATTTGAGCAGCTGCACATCTGGCAGATGTTTCAAACATGGTGCTGTATACTCTGCTGCCCAACATGAGACTGTTAGGAGACCACTGCTGAGCTCAGTCAGTGCGCTGCTGGAGACATACCAGTGCCAACACAAAAGCAAGAAACCCAGCAGTCCCACAGTGTTGCTTTCACTTACCAGCATGTTGCTTCCAAGAATCACAAATTAAACTACATAGCACGTATGTCCAACATTAAGAAGATCCTGAGGTCCATCATGGTCATTCCACACTCCTCCCACACGATGGACTTCATCCTGCTGCTACGGGTACTCTTCGTCCCCACCCCTCCAAGCTCTCCCCCACCAGCCAAAAGGAGCAGGAAGCCTCGCTTCAAACAGACACCGCTCTCACCTGGGCCTCGGCCTGGTCTCTTCTTCCTGGTCTCCACCACGACCGCCGGTTGAGGAAGAGGTGGGGTGGGAGGAAGAGGGAGCGACTGAATGCTAGGCTTATGCAGCTGGGATGGCAAGTGTGGAGACTTGGGGGGCAGTGGTGGGGGCACGTCACCGCTGCTCAGAGCGCTGCTGAAGGCTGGGGAGGGTGGAAAGGAGAGCCTGTTGGAGGTCGGGGGGTATGCGGGGAGTGGAGGAGGGGNGAGAGGAAGCAGCAGCAGAGAAATTGGTTGTCCTGGCTGGAAATCCACAGGGGGGTAAGGGAGGAGGAGGAGGAGGAGGGGGTGTGTGTGAAGCGCCTAGTTGAAGCTTAGTAGGTTTGTCAGCTTGAGGAGGAGGGAGCGGGGGCAGAGGAGCAGCGTTGGGGGATACCCCCTTGGAAGGCCTCTCTGCCGGAGGGGGAAGAGGAGGAGGAGGAGGAAAGGTGAGGGAAGGTTTGCTGGAAGCCAGAGGCGGTGGAGGAGGCGCAGGCAGGCTGGGCCGTGCGGTGCCGGTTCGGGGGGTGCTAGGAGGCTCTGGTAGGACAGCTGCCCGTGGGCCTTCGGGTGGATTCAAGGGGTTACTGCCCGCCTTTGCAGTGCTGTTTGGTGGGGCTGCGGGCTTAGGAGCCGCTGCTCGGACTCCAGGAAGCTGCCCAGGCCTCCCAGCTGAAAAAGAGGTATCACATGTTATACACCAGGATTTTGGTCTGAGTCATCAGACAAAATAGTGCAAAAAGCAACTCTTCAACTTCCCCTCCCCAGCGGTCACTGAGTGATTAAACTAATTCACCCAAAACATCTAACATCCAACAGGTTGTCTCTGGTGTAAGGGCCTGGGAGGTGATACATTCCAGCGGGCACCAGGGACTCTGCTTAGTTAAATGACGACCTGCTGAGAGACCCTGCTCCCCTCTCTGTTCCTTAGTTTCTGCAACAAAAAACACTTCAAGGAGAAGGTACTTTTCCGTGGAGGCCTGTGGTCCTTCACATTGGCCTCCTCTGTCTAGCGCAACCAGCTGAACACGAACGAGCGGTCTGCTTGGAGGTATCAAGAGTCCTGGTGAAAAGGCCTCAAAGAACACAAGCAGATTGACACACATCCGCTTGCATCCTTAAAGTTAAATACTTGCTTAAGATTGAAAAGCTCACACAAACATTACACAAATCTCAATCCCATGGATTTTTAAAAGTAGTGCCTTGAAGGCTTTCCAGAAGGTGCAGGCTCAAATGTTTTCTTTTCAACAGCAAATGCCCAAAGACTCTTGACCTTACTTAATGCATTTGCCTAAGTAAATGTCAAGGATTTTTCTGAAAGCAAGATGTCAAAAAGGCATCTCGTTCTATATTCACCTATTCTGACAAGTATGGTCCTACTTTAAGAATAACTCAAAGTAGCTACTGCAGCTTTGTGAGGAAGCCCAATCACAAGCAGTGCTGAGCATCTTGGGCTTGTCTTCTGGAAAACACAAACGCAGGTAGAGTCAACTTCTGTCTTTCCCTGCAAATGCCTGAGCAGGCACCAGCTGCCCAACTGCGCCAGAGGTCACTGCTGCCACCCTAAAAGAGCTGCCCCTCACTGATGCTTGCACTTCTGGAGGTGAAAGCAGTACGGCTCCCAGGCATGCCTTGCTCCCATCCTTGTGAAGTGACAATTACCTTACTTTTCAGGTCAATAAATTACCTTGCTGGATCAGGATTGTAACTTATAAAACCCAGAAGGCAGAAGTCTTAAATATTAAACTCTAAAGCAACATACAAACCTGTAATACCATAGAAATACACACTAATGGAGGGAAGGAAATGTGACTTTTTTGCCATTTGTGCTGAAGTTGATAAATAGCGTATTGAAATCTGAGCTTATTTGAGGCACAATTACAAGTTTATATTAAGCTAATACAAAAAAATCTCCATGTAAAACTGCAGAGTCTACTAAATCTCTTTCTTATCCAGTGTACAGGTAGCTTATTATTTACATTTTAAGGAATAAGGTACTTGAGATCTAGAAAAATGATTTCAAGCACATTATTAATTCAGCCTGTCATGGTCAGAAGATGAATTAAAGGTTCAAAAAGTACTTTTATTTCAAATCACAGTTTCCCCCAGCTATTCTTTCATACAAATGAAGCCCTTACCTGGCATGTCTCTCTGGCCTGCTGGTCTGAGAACTGGAAAGCCACCAGCAAACAAGCCCCCCAGAGGCTGCTGAGAGCCACCTTTATTAACGGCTGGATTAACTCCATCTCTGTTAGTTCCTTTGGGTTCTGCTACAGGAAAAAAAAAAAAAAAACAAAGCCATTTCATCCTTCCGCTCAGACTGCTAAGACTTAGCACCAACAAACACAGCCAAAACCAGACTTTTTCCTCTTTAAACTGACTCAGCAAAGAAAGTCACTGTTAATACAGTAAATTGCCATTATTCTCTGACCAGTATCTTGAAGCACAGCACCCTCTGGTGCTTCTTAATCTCACGTCAATGCTGGCACCAGCAAGAAGTTGTGTTAGACTACATCTGAAGATCTTCAGATCACAGATATTTACATAATCCTTGTTGGAGAATCTCCCTTGCTGATGGCAAAGCAATGGATGCAGCGTCCTCAGTGGAGATTTATAGGAAGAGACTAAAGAAAACACCCGTCAGCAGTGATGTAGGGTTTAGCTGATCATGTCAAAATCTTTCTAGCCCTATCTTTCTGTTACTTGCTCTGCTCACCTAAGCTCTGTTCGTATGCGAATCAGTGTATATTACAAAATACCCTCTTGCCTATTCCCCCAGTCTCCCCAAGATACTTTCTTTTAGCATATCACACTAAGGAAGAGAAGAAAATTAAACAAAACAAAGCAAAACAAAAAACCAACAACAGTGATCTGCCATTAGCGAGATGCCCAGAAAAGGGTTCGGGTGAGAACAAACACTAAAAAGAAAAGGCACTAGCAACTGCTATAATTTGTTAAAAGTTAATCTCCCTGATTGTAAATGATGATCAGACACGCATTCCCAGCTAATAGAGACTTATGTTAAGAAGGTAAACACTCCCATTTCAAAGGAATCAAATTTATGCTTCCAGAATTTTTGGGCATATTTTGTTCTTTTTATCCAGTAAAGAACAACTTTTCTGCCAGAGCCAACAATTCCTGTTTAAACAATTATTTTAATAAAAAACTCACATGGGTTTCATCATTCATGAATTTTTTTTTTGGACAAGGAATGCCTGTTAAGGTGATATCCAGTTAGAGACTTATTATGAAGTGTTAGTAGCTGCTGATCTCAGAACAGGATGTAAGTTTAGAAAATTAAACTCTCCCCTCTTCTCATCCTAAAGCCATATTAAGATGCTGCCCTTTGATGAACTTCAAACCTGCCCTTCAATTGACCTCCACAACGGAGGCTTCTGCAGAGCTCACCCGGGGACCTTACTCAGGAGCCCATACTTACTTTCGATCTGTGGTGCACTTCGGTCATTGATTTGAGTCACTTTTCTTAAGCGAGTTCCCTGCTGGATATCAGCTAACAGTGCGTTTCGTGCTTTTTGGTCTTCCTTTTGCAATTTTGGTAGTTCTGAACTTGCCTGTTGACGATATGAGCATTGAGACGGCAGGTACAGATAAAAATACATGCTTAGAAAGGACACAAACAAACATGGGATAGAAAATTTGAAATAAGCCATCCCTGGCAGCTGTCATTTCAAAGCCTTTGGGTTGGACAACCAGAACAGCATTCAGTTGTATAGAAGACAGGAAACCTGAAAGTTTAAATATAACACAAATCTAATACTAGGCGTGTTAATACTTTGAAAGGAAATTAGGGGGCTTGCTTAAATGATGCGTGACCTCTTGCTTGTCCATTTACGGTCTCTGCCCCACAACTGCAGCTCTGACCGTCTCTCTCGACAAACCTGTCATTTCCAAACCTATCATGTGGTTAACAGAGCGGTCTAACAGAGGAGAATCTTCACATCACAGAAGCAATGTGCTGCTGCATGTTTCCACATCGACTGCAAATGCTCACAGGTTACCGAGCTTCCTAAAGAGAATGAAATGTTTCTATAACCCCTAATTTTACCATCATAGTCATAATAAAGCAGAACAATACTGTCATACTTCAAAACAAAAAACCCAACAACTTGGTTATAGCATTCTGAAAGCAAAACAGAAGCTTGAAAAAACTTAACCAGCTGCTGAATTAATAAAATATCTAACTTGCTAATCCTAAGTGAAAAATTATACTGTTGCAACATTACTTGTGGTTATCGGACTAGCTTAAAATATATATATATATATTTACACATTTGCACAGGCCCACTAGATGGCACTCCAGATTGCTGCTAATGCCAGCTGCATTCCTGACACCTGATGTAAAAACTCTGAATTATACAATCTTGTGACTGATACCGTAACTATATATTATTTAAAAATATTAGGAAAAAAAACCATTACATAGTTTCCCAATCTGAAACAGTGCTACCTGCCCCTGTGTTTTAAGGACAGTGAGTCTCAGTTCCCATTATGACCACCCTGAAATGCTGCATGTAAAGTAAAAGCAACATTAGACTACGTACAAGCCAGAAACTATTTCCACTCGCATTTTCTTTAAGTTGGCAGTACTTACTGCGAAAAATGGAAATACCATAACTGGAGCAAGGATGACTTCCCTTCTGATAAAAGCTTTTTACCAGTATCTTGAACTTAACACCTCTCTACCGTAACACGTCAATTAGGATCTAGAGGGATCTGATCAAGACCTATGTTTAAAATTAGATCCAGCAGCTGTGTTTTCGTTTCCAGGTTCAAGTGTCCGTATGCTATGCCAGCTGTCCACTTCATCTCCCCAGTCTACTTTTCTGAGCAGGTAGACTGTTGGAATATAACAATATCCAAACAGCTATTAAAATATCCTGCTTGTGACAACGTATATTTGCAAGTGACCTGTGACTTGATACCACTTTAAGAGAGAGAAGATACTAATTTGTTTACCAATTATAGCACAAAAAAAGAAGGAACGCTCTATGCTGCAGGCCCCAAATGCAGTGTAATAAGCTGCCGTTGTCTTAAGACAGATCCCCTTACTTCAGGTACAACTCCATCCATGCCCCAGCTCTTTCTTCTCCTCAAGAAAGAGATACCATCTTCCACGTCCAGCCTGGTGGACTCAGGTGATTGATTAGCTGCTGAGTAGCTTGATACGGATTCTCTTTTTCCATTACGAAGTCGGGATGGTCTGGGGTGTAATGTTGCCTGGGTGCACGCTGGTCAGAGCTCCTTCGGATTTCTTGTTTGCTGCCTGCACTGTCAAGGCCTGTGACAACTCTTGTCCAGAAGCATTTCACCAGGTATCTCACCCACTCATCTACTGGTGCCTTCTCCTTGCAAATTCGTATTTTTATCATATTGCTTTTTGATACACAATCCGAATGGAACCTTCCTTCCTCTGATTAATTAACAGCATACATTGAATAAGGAATTAATCTGGAATTCACACTCATGCTATGCCTGCAATCCATAGCACAAGAACAGATATTAAACATATAAGTTGTGTATCAAGATTAAAATAAAAAGAGGAACTCTTATGAGTGTTAAATCTCAATCCTGACCACATGAAATAGAAATATTTAGGCAGGAAGACAAATGTATTTTGAATCACAGAGGAAAAAAAGCTGCAAGACAAAAGATGTAATTCTCAGACTGCTTTTTTCCTCCTCCCATCTGAAGGGCAGTCTCATTTATTTGCAGAGATACCTCCATCTTTCAATAAAAATCACAAGGGAAGCAGAGAAGAATGCAAAGATCATTTATTTTATCAGATGCCAGAGCTGCCTCAGGTAACACAGACTGAAATTAAATTCCATACTTTATTTACATGAATCAGTATGGGAATGGTAGCTTCTCATTACCTTAGTAACCATTAGGTTATTCTGCTGCTATTTCAGACATAAGGAATGGCACATTCAATATGTAGTTTGAAACAGAACGGAACAAACCACACATGTAAATAGCTTGAACATAAGAAAAATACTTTCTTTTCATCTCGCCAAACTCCACTACTTTTGTCTTCAGCGTTCTAAATCACACTCTCAGCTATGCCATTTAGTAAGGTATAGGATTGATGTTTGGGCTACGTGACAGGTCTCCAAAGCACTTGTAAACAGGAAAATACAATCAAATCACAGTATTTAGAGTGATGTTCCAGACTGTAAATCAGCAATGATGGAAATAAACATTTCAAAAGTTGCAGGTGGTAACTGAGACCGGCAGAGTAATGAGTAACAAGGACAGCACAGTTACACAGAGAGATCTGAGTCACTGCAACTTGAGGCCCTTTGACAAGAACAACAAAGCAAAACATGCTCCTCCAGCACTGGGGTGGGAGGGAAGATGCACAATACACAAATGCCAAATGTAAAACCAAAAATCACCAGATGGAAAGTTCTGGCCATAACTCTGCAATGAAAGCCTGCATCTGAACCTTGCAGGGAGCTCCAGCAGTCAGAATGCACGAGCAAGTCAGCCTGAACTCCCAGCACAATGCTGTGGCAAGGAGGGCTAGCATACTCCTCAGATATATTCAATCCTTACAGAAAAACAATGTGAGCAAAATTGGAATTGCAAGTTCAGTTCCGGTCTCCAGATCTTTAAACTGATGTTGTAAAACTGGAGGTGTGCAGAAGAGAGCCAAAGTGGCATTCAGAAAACTGGAGCAAACAGTTCAGGTTTTAGCTCCACCTGGTCGGTCAGCCCTGAAGAAGGCCCAGGGGTGACCTACCTGCAGAATATACAAACCTTTAGAGGGAAATAAAGGTGACTACTAAGGACCTGCCAATCCAGCAAAAACAGGCATTTGGTGACTTAATGTCAAACACTTGTGAACTACAATCAGAAAGCAGGCAAGTGTGGAAGCAGCAAGAGTGACTGTTCCTTGAAGCAAACAACTGAGGACAGCAGCAGATTATTGATTTCTTGGTTTTCAGATTAAGGCTGGACCCACTCTGGCAGATTGCTTTTTGTGAAGCACAAGCCATTGGGCCCCACACAGAGCTACCTGGTGGCATTTAATAGCTTGCAGTGGTGAGGCAGTCGGTGTTTTGCAATAGCTTCTTCCAATTTTGAATTCTCCGAAAGTGAATCTTTTTGCCTAGCAGAACAACTAACTCTGTTTATGCTATGTATACGGACCATGTGAGGCTTAGGCTCTGACTAATCATAATCTTAACACCCTAACTGGGCTGTATCAGACAGAAATTCAGAGCAGAGACTTTTTTTTTTTTTTTTTTTTTTAAGAAAATGGACTGAAATCCATGGCAATGAGCTCCATTTCTGGGTACATTCCTGCTGCGATACTTGCATCACCTTAGGAAAGTCACTTTACGTCTTGCAAGATGGATGGGAGCATTGACCTACCCTCTGGGCTCCTATGATACTTTAAATATTTAAGAGGTATACGTGCTCAGATAGTAAAATGACGTAAATGCAGAAGGCACCAGACATTTGAAAAACTTCACAGTAGTCCTAATTATAGGGACATACTAATTATTATCTTTCAGATGTTAAAGAGCACCCCTGCACACAGGAAAAGGGAATTCCTCTGGACTCAGAGCAGGTAGATCAGGTCACAATGGATGCATAAATTGTCCCATAAATGGGTTATATTTACTCTGATGTTTAATATGTTCTGTTTTGAATTTGCGAAGTGATTCAGGGTAATGCAGATCTTCATAAACATGACAGTTGAAGCAGAAATGTACCTCCAGCCTTCTCGACAATCCAGCAGCCAGGCAGTCATGGACCTTGGTTTCAGAATGAACCCATCATCTGATGGGAAAACAGGATCCCACACTCTATCCCATACTCTATCTCTGTAATAGGTAGGAGCCATAAGTGAGATAAAATAAAGCACAATTCCATCCAAAGACACTACATTCTCTTCTATTTCAGAGAATTTATAAAATTTACTATCCATACTCCTAACATGCAATGAATTGTATCATCACAGTAGATTCCCTTTCCTGGTCACTTTTTATAAGAAATATGCTAAATAGAGTTGTGTAGAAAATATATTTATGTACCTGAACTAGACTTAAAAAGAAAGTCAAAATATATTTAGCCTACCCCTAACAATATCTATTTGCTGAGATGTATAGTGACAAAATTAAAAATAACTCAACCAATTTGACATGTGGTATTTTATTATGGGCTGAAAGACAGCTTTCTCATTTGCTCACAATTTCATTTATTTCTGTGAATCTGGTGTCAATCCTCCTTCCTCTCTCCCATGCCCCATTTCTCCCTAGACAAAAAAGGATTTGATGCAGAGATCAAACACAGACACTGGCAGAAGGCACACGCTGTGTATATTTTAGTAAATGAAGAGTTTGAGGACAGCCCTTAACAAATCCTTCCTTTCTTATTATTTTCTACGTTATTTTCAGCAAAACCTGCCCAGACACTGGCTGAGGCAAGGAATCTTCCTCAACGCAGCATGCAACACCTCTGTTCTGCGTTGTAAGGAAGGGGCAAGACGTTGCAGCAAGACAAAGGAAGATGAACAGAAAGCTTTAGGATAGGGGATGACTGATCACCAAGACACATTCATGACACCAGGCTCTCCTGGGCCAGCCCTAGCCTCCTCTGGCATCCAGCCGGACATGACTCACAGACCAAACTTAAAAATGAAAAAAGAAAAAGTAAGGCTACAAACATGGCAACGCACAACTAATACCAGCAACGTAGAGCCGCAGACAGGGTCAAAACCAGCAATAGCTGTGCCGGCAACGAGGTCAGTGACACGACAGTGCCAAGTCCAGCTGAAGAAACTGCGCACATCCAGTGTGAAACAACTGAAACATTTAAGCCATAATTCAAGGAACCTACAAAACCTCAAGGAAAAGCCTGAACAACCAGAAATATAACCAAAAAAAAAGCACAAATATTAATCCTATATTCACAATGACTGGAATCCTGGTGTAGATGATATGGACTGGTCAGGAAAGACGACAATAAAGGTAAAGCTAGCTGTGTAACGCTGTCTGTGCATCACGTCGGGGATGGCTAAGAACATCGAGAGGAAAACACAGCATGTTTGGGCTTGGTAAATCACTCTGAGGAAGGATGAGCAGTGTTCTCGCTGCCCATATGGCACAGCAAGGCTCTCCAAGTCAGAGAGCACGGGGGGAGATGAGATGAGATGAGTGTCCCCATCCAGCTATAAAGCTACTGCTCGCCTGAAGGAAAGCCAGGTGCAGGGGAGGTGCTCACGACAATCTCAAAGGGCAGAGACATGGAGTAAGGGGCAACACCCTGCTAAAATACCCTGCTGGGAACTGCGATGATGAAAAAGAGTGGAGACCTGCTTGTGAGCAACTTACTCTTTAAATTCCTTCCCCTCAACCACAAGCTGCTGACCACTAAATATATATATATATATATAATAAAGTGTCCCATAGGGAGATCCCCATAAGAAACAGGACTAAGGTATTCAAATGAATTCAACTTTGAAAAGACTGGATCCTTTTCAAAAACAGAATTGACAGTAAAAATATTCACAGTAAGATGCCAGAACATTTAAACAAACTACAATATCATTATTTTCCTTGAAAGAATGGGGTTGTTTTGGAACAAGATAGGAGACTGAAGATGACCAGAAATCCCAGCATGAGCCAGCCGGTATGTCTTCCTTGACATAGCATACGGTTATAAAAATCACCTATACTTTAGTAGTCCAACACAAAACCTGAAACACCAGGTGAACTCGTTTCCCTCAAGATCAATCCACTATTACCAGACTAGAATTATGCCAAGAATTCACGATGTTGAATTTGTAGCAGAAGCAGTTTGCCCAGCAGGCAGGAGCACTGCTTTTACAGAGCGTTCTCAAACCGGCAGCTGAAGCCTCCCCCGGGAACATGCTGGGAAATGCAGTTGCAACAAAACCCAGGAGCTTAGGAAAATAATAAAATAAACCCAGTTTCCAACAAGCCACAAACAGAAGTACGGTAGAGATAAACATTGTCATCCTTCTTGCAACTGCTTTAAATGTGCATCAGGTGTGGTTTTACTCATGCGCTGTCAAACGTAAAATAAAATAGTCAAAACAAACCCCTTTTCCAGTCTGAGGAAAAATCCAACAAGTCTCAACAGCATAGCATATCACTTCTTGTATTTTAAGTATTCTGAAGTGTTGGCTTACGAAGAAGTTTGCGAGATCTAGTAGGGGCAAGTTTTGGTTCATCTGTTCACAGCTGAGCCCCGACCTCCGATTTAAAGCCTTTCAGTCGTGGGGAACCTCACCACGGTGCAAGATGCCACCGGTACGGCCAGTCGCAAGACCGGAGCTGCTTCTTGTACTTCAGCTCTGCAGCACAGGATGGAACTAATTAGCTCTTGGCACTTGGTCTACCTGTGCAAACACAGCTATCTCGCAGACTTCTAGCAAGCTGAGCTCCAAACACACGTAGCGTGAGGGGTCACAACCCAGCCAGCATTTTTTCCGAGGGAGCCCACATGAGGGGACCTGCCAAATAGCTTCCTGGCAGCTAATTAAGTCATTGTTTCAAGAGAATGACAGGAGCAGGGTTCCACGATTCTATCTACGCCCAGCTAAATAATTATTAACCGCGATCTCAGCATTCATCACACGAAGCTCTGCAATCTGAATCTGCCGGGTTGAAAAGGTCATCGAGCAATGTGTGTACTTAGATAGGCTGCGTCTACACCAGACCTGTTCCTCAGATTCGAGCAAGGGAAGTGCTGTGCAAAAGCTGTTAGAGACCCGTTCCCAGCAGTTCAGCCACCGCCTAATCCTGGCATTAGCAGATCTAAATAACGAGGTGTTTCAGTGTTAGCAGAGACCGGTGCCGGTTCTGCAGTGCCATTCTACCTGCTTGTGGCGTGCCACCAGATGCAAACGGACCGGCAGCCGCAACGGCAGGGAACAAAAGATAAAAAACAGCCCAGCGGGAGTTACTCTCTCCTGCACCTCCATTCCAGTGTTCATTGCAATCGCCACCGCACCCCATAAAAACCCTCCTCGCCCCACGTTAGCGCCACTCAATCAGACAATGCCAAATGTTGTATGCTTAAAGGTTAGATTGATCCCGCTACAACGGAACAGTGGGCTTATTAACAAGGCTGTACTTAAAGTTTTCCCGTGTGGGTTGCTAAATTTTTGTGCCTGAATGCAGAAATGCAGCCGAATCAATACGATGATTTATACCTGCTGAGCCATTTTGCTTTCATGTGAGTATTTAATTTTCTGACACCCACATTTTAAGCAGAAATTCTGGCTGTTCTTTCACTAAAATAAAATATGCACTAACATAAGCCACCAAAATGGAGGCACTGTAAAATGAAAACTACCATAGAAGTGATCTTTCTGAAATGCTGGGAAAACACAAGTCAGACACCAAAAATACCCTGGGGGACTGGCTTCAAAAAATCATTTTGAATTTCACTTTCTGATTCCTAAATTTTTGGGATTCAAATCCTCAAGTTTTCCTCTGCATCAATTAAAAAAAAAAAAAAAAAAGTGAAAATTCTTATATAAAGAAAACCTGAGGTCCTGGCATTACAATGAAAATGCCAAACAGTACAGGGCTGAAAATACTGCAGCGGGAGCTGGTGACACTACCTCTTTATTCTCTGTCTACTACAGCAGGGTCCCCAGAATGACAAGGGCTATCATGAGTAGTGATAACAAAACATTCAGCAACACGTGACAAGGTACCCATATCCCAGTTTAATCTTACTCTGTTCTAAGAACGTTATGCCATTTATCCTGCTCGATTACCTGATAGTTCTGAAATGCCTTTTAGCATCATTGCAAAATTCTGGTCAGCCTAAGATGGCACAGTATTGAGAAACTAAAATTTCTTGCAACGTCACATTCCAGCAATGTAAAGAGGCCCAACACGAGTATTGCTATAATTCTGGGTTCTGTTTTAATTAAAAGGCTACCAGTCTAATATTAATTGACAGATGGAATTTAGTATGTGGCCATTGCACGTAACACAGATGGACTAGTGATTTTTCAGGGCAATAATACCTCGTGAGAAGAATGGTAAATTAACCCATTAACCCTTTGCAGCTTCTAGTACCTGGGCTTGATCATTTACAGCTACTCATGGTACCTCTGTGACACACCGCAATTTCTATACTATTGGCCTTTAAATGCAGGAAAGTGATGCACAAATCATACAGGTGAAAAATGGAGAACCAAAATAAGGAAAATAAATGTAAATGCTTTCCATTCCATTCAGACAACACCTATGACATACAGCACTATGAAAAAAAATACAAAACAGAACTCACCGCCTAAATGCATTAAAACTAGTGACCTAAGAGATCTCAAGCAAAGCATTCCGGAAGATTAGCACACATGAATAGATACACTGCGTGCCCCTGGACCTGTCCAGATGAAATACACGGAACAATGCCAACCTAGTACTTCTGTTTTCCTCCTGACTTCCCCACCTTTCACAATTCCTTCTTATCCTGTCTGTCTTTGTTGACTGCATGTGCAGAAGGCTAAGGCTGCAACACTTTGAGAAGCCATACCTATGCAATCCCCCATTTTCCACTATCTGAAAATAAAGTCAAATAAACCACACACAGACACTGCTTTTTTCCTACATAACTGCCCCTCACTTCTTCATGAAAGCAGACTGGTGTGAGATGTGATACATTATTAAAACACTATAAATCAGTTTCCTTTATTATGGCTCAGCTATATATTCAGCTATATATTGTGCAACACTTAGCACAGTCTGTATGACGGCCAGTCATCAACAAGATTACCAGGATCACCAAGATTATCTCTCTTGCTCTGGTATGTATTCACCTAGCAGCAATAAATGTTATGATTTAATATCTCCTGACTCAGGGACTTCATGACAAAGTAGCAAGATATCATCTTACTCATGGCTCGCATAAAATTTTAATAAACACATCCTTAAATATTTTGTAAATGGCACTATGCATGATTCTGTTAAGCTTTTCAGCATTATGTTTGCACATCTAGGGGTTTAAATGAAAACCCAATTTTCACGAGAAGTGACCTTTATTTTTACAATCAATAATTAGCAAGCAGGCACATACATTTATGCATACACGTACATATATATATGCATATTCTCTTTCTTATGATATTATATTTGGTAGGCCCAAGTCAGAACACCATAAGTCATGATTATCTTCAGCCAAGCTGTTTTACATACGTTGTTTTTCTCTTTCCAAAGAACAGTAGTACTAAATGTTACAGGAGCAAAACCAACTCCCACGCAATTTCAGATAAGCACTGTAGTTCTCTGAATTTCTTGGGAAGGTTGCACTAAACAGCTCAACAAGGTTTGCACTCTGACAATTGCATGAAGGAGGAAAGAAAAAAAGCATCCCCACAAGGAAAACTATCAGCTGATGTTTTCCTTAACATTGGAAATCCTATCTCTGTGTAAATTATGCGTTTATCAGTGTTATACCATGAGGAATTGTTCTTCTGAGTTTTTTTATTACAAGAATAGAAAGTATGGTCAGAATAACAAACTTGGTAAACACTAACGTGTTCATCTACAACAGAAATTCTATTTTTTTTTTTTTAAACTAAATAAGAATGCAGTACTCATTGAGATTAATCTACATGGCAGGTTAATGTTCAGCATTATTTCCAAGTTTCACATTTCTCTCACTAAAGTAAGCATATTCCCTTCTTCTCCTGCACTCCTATTTTTTATAAGGCCATTAAGGCAAATAAACTCCTAGTGCCACTTTACTGGCTTTAATCATTTGATCCGTTGTGATTTTTTGGGTTAATTTCTATGCTAAGGTTTTAATAATAACAATTCTAAAGAGAATAGAAATATTTTCTTAAACTCCACAAACATATGAATCATTAAACAAACTTCTCTGAATAATGCTCAACCCAGCAAGCCTACTTCACATACGCACTTCCTCCAATATTAACATTTTAATAAGTGATGACTGAACATAACTTTATGAATTCATGTGTACAGGCAAAGGCAGCACAGCACTGCACATAACAAACGAACATGGTTTATCAAAGCAAAATTTTCTCTTGATTCTCTCTTGAGAGCTTTACCTGAGAAATCTTTTAAATCAGTCTCAGCAGTGGTATCTACTTTTGGAAATACGACAACCTAAACTAACCAGAATGCTTCATATAACCAAAAGGGGTGAAAAGAAATAGAGGAGAGAAAAAGGGAAAGAGAAAAGATCTGACTTCTGCAAGCCAGTGCCAGAAAATGCACTGGGGCACAGTTTTATTCTGCCTACTCATCCCTCTCATCTTGATCTATGACCCCCAGAAGGCAGGCATTTGAAGACATGCTTAATTAATTGAATTACCTATACATTTTGACTCAGCCACCTACATCTACTATTGCAGATACCCTAGCATCTCCTCCTGAAAAAGCCACTTGATTTTCTTTTAAGTATGCTCTAACAGCCAGCAGCTTTTCAGCTGCTGGGCACAGGTGGCTCCTAGCATGTCTTAAATACCATCTCCAAATCACTTTAGTACTGCCTTGCAGCAACTTCTGTAAGAAGTGAGAATTCAGTACAAATACTTCAGAATATCTGCGAGCTCAAAGCTTTGAAAATAGTAGGAAAGAACCTAACTTTCTTCTGCCTTAAAAGGGAGTTAATAGTACAAAAAAAGTCAAGTGCCAACAGTGCTTAGGTTTTCAATGAAGTAAGGGCTGCAAAATCATTTGAGACCGTGGCTCATTATATTCACTAAGAAAATGTGCAGAAAAAAAAGGTAATGTAGTGACTATTTCTGCTAAAAATCTCTTAATACTGAAAGCAAGAGGAAAGTACAGCTATTATCCATACAATTAGAAAAGCAAGACAAGTATGTCTTACCCAAGCAATGGTATCATGCAAAATGACAGGATTCTAAAAGCTCAACCTACACACAGACATTTCTCTTTTAACATAAAACAAGTACGTAAAACTTGTGGATCACCTGCACATCAATACAGCAGTTAAACCCTAACTTTTATTTGCCAACATGTAAGTATTACTCTGTTTTCCTTGTATCAATATAGAAGAATAAAAATCACAATGCTGTTTACCTTGGAACATTTCCAGGTGTTGCCCAAGTAGAACTTGTTTGTTTTGAAGGTTTGCTTAAAGCTACATGCCTATGAGAATTTTTATTCCTCCTTCCAACTATAGATTTAGCAGCTGTAACAACAGCTGGGCAGTTTAGCAGCTGTAAAAGGCAGATGCCAAGTTCTAGAAAACAGCTTCCTAGTAAAAGAAAATAGGGCCTGTAGCAAGTTTTCATGGATTCTCCAATTAGAAGATTTTACTCTGCAACTTAACCCCAGCTGGAGATTTGACTATTTCTTGTGCTGCGCTTTTGCTGAACTGGGACTACAGATCCTCTCAAAGTTGGCCCTCTCTGATTCCATCATGACAGGGAAAAATCCTTTCACTGTTGGAGAAAAACAATGTTCTGTCACATTATTATACTAATTCTTAATGTTGGCCCATGTGCTCTTTTCGGTGTCAACACTTTCATTAAAAGGAAGGCTTTAGTAACAGACATTAATTATAAATACATATGGTTTGTATCATATCACCAAGATGAAACTGACTGTAAATTCTTACATCTTACCCACAGAAGATCATTTTAGTAAAAGAATGATCTAAATAAAATATGGAAAGACAGTATAAGCCTTCTTATACCAAAACTCTTTCACAGTAGTGATTTTGGTCGTCAGGAAAGGAGGGGGAACAAAAGAAAACCCAAACTTGTTTATGCTGGCTCTTAGGCGTCCTCTTAGCTTTCTCAAGTCATTTACAATTTGGAATATGTTAGAGGAATCTAAAAACATATCCAGATATTTACTGAGCTAAATTTATTACGATAAGAACAACTGCAGCTTTGTTGACTTTGACTGCAGTTGTGGGCATTAAGTTGCTCACAAAATTCAGCCCACTTATTTCAGTATCTAACTATAGGTTGTGCATCAACTCAGAAGAGCTGCTAACTGAAAACACTGCTGATGGTGCTAAAATTAAAATAGAATGATAATAGGAATCAAGCACTGCTGATTTAATGTACTGTCTCTGTCTTCCTCCTCTTCATCTCCACAATTCATGGAGAGTTTTACAAAATGGTTCAGTCTGCAAAGCAGCAAAGAGAAACATGCAAGGAAACCTCCTCCTGGATGAAGATAATGTAAAAACATTATTAAACAAAATCAACAGACCTTCATGGGAACAAAACAGTAGAGATACCAGAGAAGGAAAGGCAGAAATAAAGTTCTTTAAAATTATAACAACAATCAACAACTCCTTGCATCAAAAACAACAACAACAAAAAAAAAGAAAAACATTTTGAAGTATATTTGAAGCATGAAAAAGTACTGTTTGCTACAGGAACTAACATACTTTGCAAATAATTACAACAGTGACAGAAAAATACATGAAAAAATAAGAAGAGATTATATGCCTTGAACATACCCATGCCAGGTTTCACTATTTCAAAAATGGTCTAGGAATTTCAATGCAGAAACAGGCTATGAATAAATGAGTACAGTATATAAGGAACAACTTAAACTTGTTTTATCACAGGTACAATAATTAATTGTGAATGTATGAAAACGTAATAGCACAAAACTCTGTGCAGAGCATCCTCCCCTAATTGCAAACATGCTGGCAGGGCACATGTTCTGCTTCATGGCATACGCAGTAATGATCTGTTAGAAGCAGTAATTGTTCCTGCACATGTATAAAAGCATATTGTGCTGTATCCCTGGGAAGATGGCATGTGCTAGAAAGAGAAACACCTACAGCTGAACACTGTGAGTCTTAACAGAAGCTATATGAAAGAAAATGAAGAAATTAAGACTTACCACCTGCAAGTTAACCAATACAAAAATGAGTTTCCTGTGACTGGAGAAGTATTCACAAATGCTAAATTCTCACCACATGCACTTTAACCCAGGGATCTCCAAACTTTTTGTGATCACACATCCCTACCGGTAACAAATTTTTGAGCATGCACCCCCAATATCTGTATATTTATTTATTCATAAACTACACACGCGTACTACTGAAGTTCTAATATTTTCTTCCCGCACCCCACTTTGGAGACCACTGTTGCAATGCACAGAAGAACAAAAGCCAGCAAAACAAGCACCCGCCCCGGTTATTTTCTATGAATATGCTCGCCAAAATTCTGGGAGCTCTGAGCTGGCGACCATACCTAAGCTTTTGCTAATAGAGACAAAAAGTCAGTCTTACCAGGGGTGGTGGTGGAGGGGGCCCTCCAGAAGGTGGTGGAGGCGGTGGAGGAGGAGGAGGTGGTGGCGGCGGCGGCACAGGCATCCGTTAGCTTTCTAGCTTCAAGCACTTATGAAAAATATTGCCAAAGTCTATGTCCTTGAGGGGAAGGAAGGGAGGAGAAAGAAAAGTGGAAAAAAAAAAAAAAAAACAAGAAGAAGAGGAACGTGTTTATGCACTGTAAGCTGAAGATCAGCCAAATTTCTAGCTCTCAGCAGACTGAAGACTTTTGCACCGCATCGCTTCTAAAACTACAGTATGAACAGCCTCATTATAGTTATCTGATGACAACATTCATCCAAAGAGCAAGCTCACATATTTGGACAAGTGCCATGAATACCAAATGCATAGATGCCAACCCGTCCAGCTTTAATTATTATGCCTTCTCTTAATCTAGCCCATAGCCCTGCGATGCAATTCTGCAGAGAACAAATCACAGTCAACCAAACGTAGACGCTCCTGCTGGGACAAAAACTCTGTTGACTTTAAACCAGAGTTTCGCTGCTCAAAAGATAGAGCAAGGAACTTTGAAGCAAGTCCAGTGACCCTTACAATGTAAAAAAAGAGGCACGATTGAATAATAAATAAAGAAATAATTCTACAGATTAAAGTTTCATTAAATGTAGTTCCATTACTAATCGACAGCATGTAAGGATCAGACAGTTCAAGTACTAAAGTCAAACGTATAGTGTCTCCTGCCATTTCAAAATGTTAACTTTTCACAATTCTTTAGTAACACACCGGCTAAAAGGACAAATACCTTCAAACAGAAGGGTGAAGGCACTAATTTACAAGTAGGGGGCTGTGGCTATCAATATTCAAAGCTTGTGCAAATGCACCTAAAACAGTATTGACAGATAAATCATTAATAATTTGCAGTTTGGGTTAAGGACTGAGATTTTGGTTGACTGCAGTTCACTTTCGATACAAGGCTCCTATGAGCTATATTTAAGTAACATCATGGATTTTCAGCCAAACATTTTTTTCCTACAACTTATTAACCTGATTGGATTCTAGGTGAATTTAACTGAATGGTGTTGTTTCAGGAAAGATTCAATTTTACTCTGTTTTAGCATTATTTTTAGAGTTAAGATAATTATAGAAGCTTTAAACTGGACATACATAAACATGCCTGAATATATATATATATATATATATATGTTCAAGCTATAACATAGCAAAGACATCATTCAAGACTCCTACCATCCCCACAGCACTGGATGCCACACGATTACTAGCAGAAAACAAGCACTATTAGCAATAATTTTGAATGGTACTTCAAGAATTGACGGGATGCTAACACATGCATTACAATAAATCCTAACTGTCAGGTCACAGAATGTAGTCCCTGGCCTGTCCCCTGCCCCTTCCCCCCAGCACACACACACAAGCACACACACACTTTTTTCTTCATTAACAAGTATATTCTGCAATGTCTTTCCAATACACGAGAGCTTAATGACCTTGCTGGTTCTGTTTCCTTCTGGTGAGAGCTGGAGAGCAGGCACTCCATACATCACTAGGGGAAGGGGACTCTTTCCAGCAGCAACCCAAAGGAGAATTTACAATGCTTACGTGAAGCGAGGAAAAAAAAGCAGCCAGCTTGGACTTCGCTGAAATGAATTAGGCAGCAGTTCTGTAAATTGTGGGAAGTCAGTCAGGCTGAAGGAACAGAAGCAGAAAAGTCTCAGCAAGGATGCAAGCTGCATGTGGCAAGGGACTGAAGAGCCGCAGGCGAATCCCATAAAATATGGTGGAAGGGGCTTCAGAAAGCAAGCTGCCAGCTTTCAGCTGCGCCTGGGGCATTACTGACCACGCTCGTCCAACCTGTTCTCCAAATCCCACAGCGAAGGAGATGCCACGACCCAGCCCACCCACTCCAGGCACCCCAACTGTTGGAGAAGCCTTCTGTTCAGCTGAACAGGAATCTCTTACTCACTTCGGACAGAGAGAAGAACAGACATATAGAACAGGTTGTCTCCTCTCCTTGCAGCAGTCTGTTATGTATTTCAAGGCTTATGCTTCCGCCTTGAGTCATCTCTTCTCTATGCTAAATATCCTATTTTTTAAAAACTTTATTGGTAGGCAATGTTTTCCCAACCCCTGGTCAGTCCTGTTGCCCTCCTCTGAATTCCTTCCAACTGCCCTCCTTGAGATGAAAGAGCTCAAGATTAGGAGAGGCAATGCAGCCAAAAGGCACGTGCAGCCTTCTCCACTTCCATAGCAAGAGTAGGTGAACCATATCCAGACAATGTCCATTTTCCTTCTGCTATATCTCATAAAATCCCTTATGGGAGATCAACCACAAATTAAACATGCAGAGCCTCTGCAACATTTGCTTTCACCCTTGAGAATGCTTATGCAAAGGACAAGCATTTCAAAGCTCTCTGGATCTGTAAGAGAGTTGGTTACGATCACCTTAATAATGGCTTAATGAAGTTTTCCAAGAAAACCAGCATCACCAGCATCTCCACTGTGCCACCCTCATTGTTGTCCTGTGCTAAAAGCTATTATCAACAGATCTCTCTTTTCTTTAATTAAGACATTCAAAAACATGGACATAAGGAGAATGAATCTTCCCTGCTAATAATATGTATCGGGTTATTATCTTTCTACCCTGCAATACAGGCCTTTAGTCTTCACTAAGGATTTAGATTGGGAAATATGCTCTTAGTCAAATTAGAAAAAAAATACAGCCCACGCTCCTGTGGCAGACCATGTGCAAGGCAGCAGGAGGCAAAGCACACCGGAGGCGAGCAGCAGTGGGAGAAAGGAAACGGGAATCAGATCTTGGTATTTAGAAGTCATAATGTGAAATGCAATCAGATGGGTTTTCTGGCTGCCTGTCTCACCAGCCCCAGTACCAGAACCAATCCGTGCAGCCACCTACAACCCCAAATTCAGTGCAGAAAGTGTTACTATTCACTTCACCATGTACCCCGTTCACCTATCCTGAATCCTCCTGTCCAGTGACACAGGAGAAGAACTCATTTCAGGGGGCTATAACCCACGGCCCTTGAATGAAACACTGGAGATGCCCTATAGCTTTCCTCCCATGCTGTTCCAAATCCCCTACAAAGGAGCTACCCCTTCTCTCAGAAAATTCTGCATAGGTGCCTTCCTTGGTCTCTTATCACAAATTCAGAGTCTTGATATCCTGACCTCGTGTGTCTTTGTGCACACAAATTCACGCTTTTTTTGCACCGTACTATTACACTATGAAGGTGAACACGCCTAATACCCGCACAATGAAGAGACATTTTAAACGCAAGGGTTCTGTTTGTTCAAGTGGGACTTGGAAGAAGGAGTGCTGTCATTCACACAAGCAGGTACTGACAGTAAAGAAAGACCGTATGTAGGTAAAGGGAGGCATCGCCAAACAAATTTACAACAAAAAAAACAGGCTCTCAAAGTTCAACCACAACCGCAAGATCTACACATTTTAATAGGCAGGACTGTTGTATAACTGAACCGCTTCTGCATTCCTGTACCCATCTCACTTATGTGCAGTTTGTCTTTAAAGAAAATTATGTAGGAGACTGCAGCACTTTTGGTGCATCAGGACACATATTTGGAGGACCCTATTCTATGGTTAAAGGCTGTATTTCATTTGCTTTTTCCTCCCCATCAAGTTGCTAGTTAAAATATGTTGGCGATTTCAGACAATAGCTTCAGAACATGCCTGGGTTACAGATTTGCATATTATGAGCTAAATAAATTCTCAATTAAAAATAAAAAAAAGAGTAGCACGATCAGTCCTAGAGTCTGCTAAGAGTCTGACAAGAGGGAAATGCCTCAAAGTGTCCTTACGGCACGGGCACCCTCCCTCTTCTCAACCCCACGCTGCTTCTATTTCTGTTTCAGTCGCATTAGTTTGCATTTGTAAAACCCTCCTCTCCCCACTAAAAAAATTCTTAAAAATATTAAAAATCAACAGATTCAGGTAAACGTTCTGGATGAATGAAACCCTCTCCTTGTTATCACATTGCTACTCAAATTGCAAGTGTTGGGAAAGCTTATTTTAAATACACTTATTTATAATTGGAAGGGTGGGGTATGATCCATCCCTGAGGGACAGAAATAGAAAGATAAAGGTATTTGAGTTTAAAACGTTGGCAATAGGTGGAGGGGAGAAGCCATGAGTGATTAGCCTCAGTTTTCTCTGGCCAGAAGTAATGCAAATCTTCCCTTGACTTCCACTTCACTGAAGAGGATCAGACCCCAAAACTGCAAAATTTGCTGCAAAAAAGGACAATTCCCAAATATGCTTTTTTAGTCCACCTCCCTACCAAAGCAAGGTTGTACATTTTTTTTAGTGCTTTCTGAAGTCTAATTTTAGGTGTCCCAAATAATGTGGCTTGTATTATTTCCCTTGGGAAGCTCTTTCACAGTCAAATAACTCTCATTGTTCAGATTGCCTGACACTCAGCCTAATTTTTCCTGTTCTTAATTTGATCCCATTTGCACTCCACTGCAGATGACTCTACCTTGTACCAAGCAAAACAGTTTCTCCTACCCCTCAATATCAGTTTTGTGAAATATTAGAGTTCAGAAGTACACTTGCAAGGACTAGTTATATTTTTAAGCTGCTTTACTTCTCCCAAGTCATCCCATCGGTCATTGAACATTATTACTCTTCTCTGATCTATAAACACTTGCTCTTTTTTTTTTGTCCTCTGTAATGTTAACACTAAAGCTGGTAATTTCAGGTGTCACAGACTGTTCCCTGCTTCTACTCACAGCGCTTGCTTAAGTAACAGCTGGATTTAAGAACTACAGCAAAGTCCTCAATGTACAACTCAAGCACCAAAGTTTTGAAGTCCCAAAATCTTCATCCAGACTTTCATTTTGAAATGGCAGACAAGACAGGGTAGATGCGGATCTTTCTTCTTCAGTAACTGTTCTTTCAGTCCTGTGTTAGATTCACCTACAGTCAACTCAATATAGCTGTCTCCGCTTCTGCATAGATTTGGTCTCACCTTGCCCAGCTACCAGATCTACACAAGCTCCGATCCAGAAGCTTCCCAACCGTTTCCTTCTAAAGTGCGACTGCCACAGCGCTGGCCTCACCCCAAGACAAAGTTCTCCTGGGAGCCCAGTGCCACACAGAGAAACAGCGTGGGGTCTTGGAGAGCTGCTGCCACGTCTGCTGCCGCACTGCAGCCCAGCAGAACCACCACAGGTCTGTCCGCGAGGGCTATGCTAAAATACCTCCACCCAGCACGGGAAGGCAAGGCAAGGAATAGCTGTACCTCCGCTTTGGAACAATGTTGAGAAGGAGAAAGCAGAGAGGGAAAATCATAGCATCATTTAGGTTGGCGAAGACCTCTAAGATCATCCTCAAGTCCAACTGTTACCCTAGCACTGCCAAGTCTACCACTAAACCATGTCCCTAGGCACCTCATCTACATGTCTTTTGAATACCTCCAGGGATGGTGACTCAACCACTTCCCTGGGAAGCCATTTCCAATGCCTCACAACCCTTTCAGTGAAGAAATATTTCCTAATATCCAACCTAAACCTCCCCCAGTGCAACTTGAGGCCATTTCCTCTTGTCTTATCACTTGTTGCTTTGGAGAAGAGACCAATCCCCAACCCGCTACAGCCTCCTTTGAGGCAGTTGTAGAGAGAGAAATAATCATAATTATTTATTATTGTGAAATAATCACAATTATTTCAATGCATATAGTATGCCATACAAAATTATTTCTAAACTAGTAGCATTTCTTTTTTTTTTTTTTTAATGGTTATAGCCCTGAGATCTTTAGGTGGTATAGTCATTAAGATATAACAATACAGTTGGAACTGAAAATTCAACACTTTCAATCAATTTGGAGAAAGAATTGCAAAATAATGGATTCACTATTACTGGATTTGCAATCGTTGCAACTGTGCACTCTGAGTTCGGTAATTCAGCTTTGGGGAAATTTACAGATTTTTGCTTAATAATGAAGGCTGGGGTGGATATTTCACAGCTGTGCAGGAAAACTTCTCTAAAATATTAGTCTTATCTTGTTGATTAAAAACTGAAGAATAAAAGTGAACCTCAAACTCTGTTTCTAACTTTTAATCAGCTTTTATATAATCATATATGATTTCTCCATTAACTATACTGTTCTGAATTCTACCTTTTAAGTCTTTATACTTTAACAGAAAACTAGAAAATTTCAAAATTACACAAGGGAAACAGCATTAATAAGCATCTGTTCAACTCTCATGATCTGAAAAGTAGACAATGAGATTAATTGTGCCCACACTTGTTCCTGTCAAACATCCCTGAAGAACAGCTGAAATCACTGGTACAAGCACACCACAAATGTTTTAAAGCCAGTGTAACACATGTAGAGGCAGAAAAGAGAAGAAGCAGAGCAGAGTGTATGTGTGTTAGACAGACGGATTAATTTTTCTGCTATCGCTATCACTCAACTGGAAATGATGCAGAAAAAGCCTCTGTTTGGAATGAACCATTTTAGATTTTAACTATAACAGAAATCAAACCATGCAATTTTTAAGCACCAAATGCTACATTTCTTTCTACTGTTTTCAGTGTGAATGGCTTACTGTATTTAGAGAACAAAACAAAAAAGAATCAAAGGAGAGCCTCTGAGTACCCTCGTAGTCTCTATCCTCTGCAAAAATAATGCTATCCACAAAATACTTGACTGCCTCTGCTGTATTTGAGAGATTTAAGAGCAGTGCAGAAGCATGAAACTGTTAAAACTTTCTTTTTCAGCTCACCAGAAATGCAAACTCTCATATGCATACCCATCTTACTGTATATATTTTAAGACATTCACAGGTAAATTCCCATAGCTGTCTAATAAAACTCAAGTCTTTCACCATTTCCTAGCAGCCTGTACCTTGGATTGTATAAAATTTATGAGAAATTTCTGCTCTCAGCCCCCATTTACATCAATGCAACTAAAAGGAGAATCTGGCTTTTCCATTTCCATTGAAATGTACAAACCACGGGGGCTCTTCCTCCATTTAATATCCAATGAAACACTCCTAGGAAGCATTTGCCTGCACAGGGTTTGTGGAATTGTCTCACAGCACGTAACAGTATTCTGCACTTAAGCCAAGTAACGTAAATTCTCCTCAGCTTGGAATATTTCCACCAGGCTTGATCCAACCAAGGGCTGCATCCCCTTTCTGCCTGAAAAAAAAAAAACAAACAACACAGTGCAACTCTTGTTCTGCCAGGAGCCTGATAACACTGCAACTAACCGGCCAAGGCTGACCTACTGCAGATTACAGGAATTTGAAGACGCCTTGCTTCCATGTGTGCCGTGGGCAGATATCTCTGCTGGGTTCCCCGTGGTGCTGAGGCTACAAATTAAAGTGCTATGTCTTGACAAACCTTCCCTCAGAGGCAATGCCGCGCATGACTTCATATTCCCTATACATGACTATTTCAGGGTGTAGCTTCCTGTGCTCTGCAGGGATCTGCCACAGAGGAATAATTGCTGGAATGCTGCAGAATAAGAGAATTTGTCATCTTCTTTTCAATCAGGAGTAAGGGAACAGAACTACACATAAGAAGAAATATATTATTCACCTCAAGGTAAAGAGTCCAAAGACAACTGAGGTAGATTAGAAGCAATTAGGACTTTCACGAAGACTTAACTTTGCAAAGGAAACAATTTATACAAAGGGTTTCCTTTAAATGTACTGTATCATCCACACAAACACAGGGCCTACTTCACTGCCATATATATAAACAATGGTGAATTTGATATACAGTCATTAGTAAAGTTAATCATTGGCCTAAGCTAAATAAAGAAAGTGTAGCTCAGCTGAAGTTCAAGGTCATTGCCACATTCTGAAGACAACTGCTTACTTTTATACTCTTCAAGTGTTTCAGTGTGAACAGCACTTGAGCTCTTTTAGTAGAGGCAATCTCATGTTCCAAGTTACGCTTTAAAGTTTTGCTGTCTCTGCAGAGAGGCAAATTGTATGTTTTCACAGAATTATTAATAATATCATAGATTTATTTACAATCATTCACATGCTATCAAGAGATTTTTTCAAATATCTTGATACAAAGTATACCTGTACACAGAATGGTTTCCACCAAAAAAATTCCTACAGTTGTTTAATCAATTGTCCTATGAGAAGAAAGCTTTGCCTTCCAATTAAATAGCTAGCATTAAGAGGTAGTATTCAGAATCTTGCTTTTTTATATTTGTTACACAGCTCAACAAACATCTGTTTTTAAATGCCAATCAAGTGAAAAGAATTTGCAAACACGGGCGTTAGAAGACTACAAGACTCACGACATGCACGTCTCAAATCATTCTAAAATTTTCACTTTCAACCACACGATGCTTCATTAAAGATCCTATTTTAAACATTCTCAGCTTTCCATCTTGAAAATATAAGTTTATAGAAACCTGCATACATGCCATATCAGGCTGATCTCTAGTAGCTTAAGAAATAGTCCAGTACTTGCAATGCAAGGAAAATGAATCTGGCAATGCAACATGAGGCATTCTTCCCTACAAGCCAGTATCAATATCACGCCTCAGGATGGGGTTGTGGTCACTGTGTGCTGTAAGGATAATTGTCTTTCACAGGGGATGTGAAATGCGATGGTCTCATCACCTGTGGGAATAAGTTTCTAGGGAAATCATCACCTCAAAGAAAGAACCGCAAGTTTTGATCCAGGTTTTCAGTGAAGCTGTGATTACTTCATTTCCCTTCCAAATCTATTTCCAGTGGTAAAAATGCTAGCACTAATGTCCTGAAAAGCTAAACTGCAAATTTGCAACATGCTTACACATTCTTACTTTCCTGCTCTTAGATATCTGTCAATTCTGTTGAAACTGCTGCTTCATTTCAATGACATAATTGATAATTTCACCTTAGATGTTCTTTACAGCAGGGTAAGGTTTCCATACTTACAGGTAAAAGGTATACAAAACCCTAGGTTACTAAGGAAGCCAAGCTAAACTACCATAATGTTGCATTTTCAGTACTTTAAGTAATTCAGTGTTCTGAAACAAATAAAATACAAAGTGATTTTATTGCTCCTAAGGTGTCATAGTCAATAAATGTGTAAAACTTACTATGTGCATATAAGTGTAAATATTCTTTCTTGCACAGAAAATTATTTTTAAAGTCAATAGCCAAAGCATCTAGCTCCATTTACACCCATTCACTCAGGACAATGATTTCACTTCGTACAAAGAATAACAGATTGCAAAATCATTTGTAACTGCTAATTCCCTAAAAAATCGCAGACAAAAGATGCTTTGATCTGCAGACTCTGTTTTCATAGGAAAACATAGCTCTCAGAGGAAGCAATCTGAGTTTTATTAAATTGACAATTCAGACCTTCAGTTTATTAAGGGACTTGAGTTTTGAGTTACAATTCTCTGTGAAAGTCATCATATTCAGAGCGGACAATGTGATGGATATCTACACATACAGAATAAGCAACAAACACTAGATATCCAAAAATAGTCAACTTACTTTGTTGCCTGCTGAAGAAGGAAAGTAATTCAAAGGGATTAACTGACAGTAGAAGATTGTTTGAAGTTACATCACCATAGACACAAAGGAGTAAAGTGGTTTCCCACAGTTCTCCTTCTCTGAACAAGTAGCTTAGTTTATATAGCAATAGCTTGAAGCCAGAATGAGCTCCCAAGAATATTTCCAGTAGCCAGTATCTCCTGTCATCATCCCAAGCAGGGGGAAGAGGAGGACTCATTTAAACTAACTCTGGTATCAAGTTTTATGGTGGTTTTGGACTCCAGCTTTCACTTCTACCTGTCTGGATTTGGCCCTCCTCTTTCTTTATTTATGTCTGTGAAAATCTCTCTCCTTTTCTAGTGGTTTACTGGTCTCTCTGTTCCCTCTCCCCATTTTCGTCTTTCTTTGTCTTTGCTCTTTTCACTGTTCACCTCACCTGTCACCTGCTGCTGATGCCTGCAAGACAAACTGAGACAATTCATTTAAAAGGTTGAGTTGTCTGTCTTGGAGAAAGAAACACTGCACAAGTAAATAACTCCACATGATGATACTAGAGGATAGCACAGATTGCCAATACTGAGAATAACAGAAGAAATGCAGAATTGGGCTGATCTGGCTGTGAAAAGGAAATGCAACTCTAGCAGGTAGCAGAAATGTGAATTCTAGTCAGGAAATACATCCTGACTAAGGTAGATAAGTTTTAATGCCAATGTACAAAACCTCACCTGGTGATCTTGTACAAGATTGGAATATTGGAAAAAAAAAAACAGGTAAAAAACAGTCTGGGCAGAGGAAAGCAGCAAAGCAACTATAGCATACACATTCTGCAGCTGTACTGGGTCTTTGCAGCTCCTGGTACAGCTTGCTGAAAGCAAGCTCAGGTACCCCTACATAGCACTGCGCTATTTATCCTACTGTTAAGTCAGTGTAGACTCATGATCACTTGATCCGAGAACATTTTCCACAATCCGCTTTTGCATAATTTCCTTGCTACTTAGTCATTTCAAGGCTAAAAAAGACTTTCACTCTGCATTAAATGCCCTGTTGGGCCCCACACCTGTCACTCACACAGTACACTACAATCTCCACCCCCTCTGTCAATTTACTAATTTAGGGACTAATCCACCTCTTATTATTTTTCATGCTAAATTTTCCACTGTTTTCAGTAGAACTGATGTCAGTTCCTTAGGGTTTAATTCTGAAAACTTAAACAAATAACAAGCTGACGTAGCACAAGTAACATCCCTAACGCGTGCGAAGCTATTTGTGCTTGCACAACTGATCAGTCGAAGTATCTTTCTGACCAAATCCTAGACAGAATTTGGCAGATGCTTTTGAAGTGATTCATGCATCCCCAAGAGGAGCAAACATTCCTCCTGAAAACAAGTCACTAAAAAAATGCTCTGTTTTCCTGGTATGTAAGCCTGGCTTGCCTTCTCTGCTCCTCATGATTTTCTTTATGTGTCTATTCACCTAATACAGCAGATCTATAGATTTTGTACAGATACAATGCTTTTTACATTTCTTCTTTAGCACACAACAAAAGCATAACTGACTTGGACAAAAGCTCCAAACCTGCCAGGGGTATTTTATATGCAGCCAGCAGCACTGATGTACGACAATTTTCACTGTACAAAACTATGCTAGTTAGGAAAGCAGTAACATAATACCTTTCAAACATGAGAATACAAAGGAAGACCAAGAGATCCCAAGACCTCCATTGTTAGCTGGTGCCATACCCTGTCCTCCTCATTCTTCTATTTTTTTTTTGTTTTGTTTTGTTATTTATAATGAAGAGAGTACATGGTATGATAACCAGAAAAAAGTTAAATGGTACAGCAGTCATTAACAGAGCTGCTTATAGTTCGTGAAAAGGACTGGCACAGAGGGGTTACTATCTCTAAACCCATTCATTCACTTTGTTCATCTGGAAGGAAGCATTTTACCCCTATCTTACGAACCAAGCAGAAGCACTGGAGTTTCTAGCCAACACTTTAATTTATCAAGGAAGACATTGCCATTGCCACAATGTTAACGAAGGGTATAGCAGATCCATTACATAAAAACTGCAGAGCAGACACGGGAGGTAGTTTTCTTAGACATTTGCGAGAATAGCATCAAAATTGAGCAAATGCTTTCAAGCTTAACTTTCTGTTCTTACAACTCTAGTGAATTTTATCTTGTAGGAACCTTCAGCCCAGTTTTCTTCTGTTGTTCACTTTGTGTTATCAGTTCTAGCGCAGCTGTAACATCACTGTTTTGCTGCTCTCCTCTGCCCAGCTGGGCGACAAGGTGATACCATTCTCGTCAAAGAGGACTGGGTGCCCACTCCTAACAGTGGTCACTGACAGCACAGGGTCAATGCAACGAAGAATCAGGTTTCTCATGCATGAGCTTATCTGAGAGAGAGTTATTTCGGGGAGTCTAAAGGAAATCCATTTCAGCTGTTGTCTGAATTACCAAGGCATGAAAACACACTTTTCACAACTTATGAAAATTCTTCAGTTGTTTCACATACTTTCAAAGCAGTCCAAAGGTGGCTTTACAGCCGTTGTATGCAATTCTGAATGAAGCCACCTGATGATACTCAGAAGCCAACTTATGGTGGGCACATTCCAAAGCATACAATTTGGTCTAAGGATATCCTATTTCTCTCTCAGATTTCGAAGCCCCGAGGACACCTTTTCTGTTTGCAAACACAGCACAATTTACATCACTGGTCATCCTGGCTACAAAGCCACTGGACAACCCTGATGCAGAGTGACCAGAGATTAACAGGCAAGCGTGAAGTGCCATTAAGCGTTTGCTAGTATCAGCCCATTTTCAGAAAGTTTCGGTCTTTCAAAGAGAGTAACTATTTCATGTAAGAGCACCGAGAGTTTGAGGAAAATCTCTAAGAATAACAGTAAAGGTGTTCCAGAAGTTTTACCTCAAAGCTGCACAGCAGTCACTAGTAACTCAGCGTTAGGTGTGTACTGAAGACTTTTAGACTAAAGAATTTACTGGGTATTATATTTTATTTAGCTATTATATTTATTTAGATATTAATTTTACATATACTCTGAAGAAGCTAGAAATCTGTATTATGGCACAACAGAGGCCAGTATCATTTTCCCAAAGCAATCATCTGCTTCAACTTTTCCTCTGTGGTCTGATTTATTATACCTTAAAATGAATGGCGTGAAATACCTCCATAATAATGCGCCTGATGCTCACATACATCCAGGATCAATCAATTACGCAAGTCCGATGGAAGAGAGCTGAACTGACCTAGACCAGTCTCAGCTACTTTTGATACCTAAACAGAACTTGTTGCAGTCACTGAGCAGAGGGAAGAAAAGCTTCCACAGAAAGAGAAGCTTCTGAAAATCACGTATTTCCCGCAGGTTCTGACTAACAAAACATACAAAGAAGTTTGATGCCAAATCGTTCACTGCTCTAGTTCACTTTGGAACTGGAATATGTTTAAAATATTAAACATTTGATTGATATTTTAGTAACATTTAACATTTATTTTATAGTTAATTTAAAATATTAAATCGTATGTTATTCAGCTTTGAAACTTTTAACATTTCTCTCTTAAAATGGGCAAATACTCTTCTATTTGTTATAACTAAGGTACTGTTTTCAGTTCAAGGTCTTCTTTTCAGATGATAGTTAATTTCCTGTAATACTGACCTCATCAACCAATAAATGACTCTTTCAAAGTATAAAAAGCATCTATTAGCATATATACTAAGTGCTGTTAAGACGAGATATTCAAAAAGCACTGCTGACTCTTGTGGTATGATTACTGAGATGAAATACTGCTATGTTTTGATTTACTGTTTAAAAAAAATTCTAAATACTTTCTGCAAATTCAAACTTAATAGTCATCATACATGGATTCCTAGCATGGCCCTTCCTGATGTACTGCAGTAACTGAAACTGAGATGCTACAGGATCTTTATTGTGTAGTTTATTTATATTTCCTTCTGGAGGAGCCACTGGAGATGGAGAGAGAACGAAAAAAAAGGAGGCAGTTGCTTTGTATGATACCATATAATTTGATAAATACAGCATATGTTGCTCTTTCCAGTGCAGAACCAGAATCTCAAGTGCATCTCAATCTTTTTCAGGAACAGAACCAAACGCGAATGATTTGAACACTGCACCTCATGAATTCAGCTCTGCACCTGTCCCTACACGACCAAGGTCTGTATGCAAAGCTGATCAAAATGTTTCTACACCCCATCTCCATAGAATGCATATCCTTGATTTTTTAAAAAAATCATGTTTCAGACTTATAGTGCAAGCTGGTACAGGCACTGTACCTTTGTGCAGTTTTGCATGCCACATAGCACACTGGAGCCTCAATCTTAATAACATGTTGCAGACAAAAATGTTTAGTAACAACGTCACCGTAACATCAAGAGGGGCTGTGTGTCGGTTGCTAAGCCCCATCCATTTCCAGGATCTCCTACAGGAGGAATCAACTCCCACAGAATTTTTTTCTGCTTATGAGTCTAACTCACATTCTGGCATCATCATCTAAAGCAAAACACCCAAAGCACTGTCAGTGAAACAAAACACACTTACACAATGCTCTATAAGGGTCCCACACTGAGCTACTTTGTACGTGGAAGCTGGTAACTGACGGCAAAGCAGACTGAATCTTTCCACCTCACGCTGGCCTAAGTCCCTTGCCAGCTGTGGGCGGCAGCAGTGTCCGCACCGCCCGCACATTCCAGCCAGGACACTGTTTTGGGTCACGGGGCCATGCAGTGAACAGGAACCATCTGCACGCACGCGTACCTACCACATGTCCCAGATCAGACTGCCGTCGCAGAATAAACTTGTATTCCTTTCCTTGATCATCTTTCCTGTGGCTTGTTTTTCAGTACAAAGGACACGAACTGAAGACTTTAACAACGAGTACACAAATGCTCACACATTGTTAAATAAACGTGAATTTGTGCTGGATATATAGATGGAGAAAGTGAAAATACTGATTGTGTTGGGGGCAGCTTAACATTTCTAATCGTGCAGCATGCATGATAACAAATATCACTGTTATCACGATTTCAGCAATATCGCACTGTCTGAATCAGCAGAAACACTCTGAAATTTTAGCCCATAAATCCAGGCTATCCCCAGACAGTTCTGTGTTGAAATCATCAACCCCTAATTCTATACCTCATTGCCTCTTCTTCTAAATCAGACTTTGCTACCTTCCAGACCTCTCACTTCACAATACCCCGCTTTCCGTCACACGCCAGAACCGTCACGCCGGCGTAGACGCGTCCTTCCTCTTCCAAGAACCGCCGAAGCCCGGCCACAGCAGCCTCGCTCACCTCCTCCACCACGGGCCCCCGCGCCGGCCGGGGCGCAGGCGGTGGCGGGACCCGCTGCCCTCACGCCTGTGCGGACCCCAGGCAGGAAACCTGGGCGCCAGCCTTCTCCAACGCACTCCCCCGTCGGCCTGCGCTGGCGCTGACTGATGCAGAAGTGACAAGATTTCAGTCGTGTTTTTAACCCTGTTAATTATTATTAATGAATAATCACTTAAAGTTTCTTCTCAACACTTCTCCAGCATTCCCCCTGCGATAGGTACACAAGCGTTTAACACACCTTAGTGCTCACGGTTATTCAACACCCCCTTTCCTCAGCTGACCTATTCCAGCACATTTATTTTAAGGGAGATAACTAGAAAAAAAAGTTCTTCCTATCCGTCGCTGTGCGAAAACAGCCCATTTGAGGGAAAAAAAAAAGAAACGAGCAGACAGCAGCACGCCAGCCCCGGAGCGAACGCGCAGTCCTGCCCTCTCCACAGCCGTAACCCCATCCCGCAGCCCGGGGCACCCCGGCCGCCC
>VXAA01004386.1:85899-116400 GCA_013399115.1 Anseranas semipalmata
ATGAAGGAGGTGTGTGTGTATGTGTGTGTGTGTGCGCGGGGAAATCTGAAATCTTGAGGGGAAAAAAGCCCGTCCCGATCCTCGGGGGGTGTCTAAAATAAATAATGGTTTTAAAAAGTAGTAATTTAACACCCGCTCCCCCTCATCCCCCGCCCCGGGCGGGAGGCAGGTGGAAGCCGGCCGGAGCCGGCCTGTTCTGGCGCCAACGGCCCCGCAGCGCCGGCTGCCGCCGCCTCACGCCGGCCCCGGGTTCGCGGGGCTTCTCCTCAGGAGGAGGCCCTGGACACCGGCCTGGCCCGTTTCCCGTGCCCATCCCCATCCTTGAAGCGTCCTGCTGCAGTGTGGTGCCCCATCGCACGAGCAGATGTCTTGGCTTCTAGTTTCAAAAGCCCACGTGGAAGCCGTAACGTTGCTCAATGGCACGGAGAAAGGTGCCACTACCCCATCCCGCTGCCAAAGGCCGTCCACCTCCTGAACCACATCTGACCGCCAAGGGCCTGCACTTGGAGCCGGCTAGGTGCCCTCGTTTCTTACCCTTGCATCCCAGATTGTGTGCTCAAAATATATGCAAAAAACCTGGGTTTGTTCCGGATTTTTTTTTCCAAGGCAGTTTCCAGATAGAAATGTTACGCTGTCATCCCAGCGAGGTCCTCTTTGTTTCCGACAAGGAGAGGGAGTCAGTCTCCCAGCCTGCTGGAGGAATTGGGCACCCACATTTTGGCATGCGACAAACGCTTCAGGAAGGAGAATGCCACTGAAGAACTGAAAAATCATAGTGTAGCTTCTTGTTTCACTGGTGGCCTTCTGTCAGTGCTTTCGGGTGGCTGAGAGGCAGGCTCATTTGCTCTGGTTTTCTCTGCAAACTCTGCTTAGTTGTAGAAAGTTCAAATCAGGTTTTTCATTGTACTGCTTGATTATGAAAAGATCCAAGGAAATCAGTGTCCCTTGGATCCAGGTGATGGCATTATCAGCCTCTGAGTCTGGTGGAAACTCACTGATGGCCTGTGACCTATCTGATCATCAGGCTAGGGGCATGAAACTCCATGCTCTAGACCTCTCTTCTCATGCTCTCCTTTCTGTCCAGAGGTGTAAGCTTGATTTATTATTTTGAAAATATCTTCCTGGTGGCTTGTCCAGCTAAATAACTTTCAGTCCCAAGTATCTGCCCTAGTTGCTTCCACAGCAGTCAGGGAGCTCTAAACCCATTTCTGCTGGCCACTAGTTTGAACTTAAAAGCACAAAGCAAAACCAAGAGTGCCATAGGTTGGGCACCAGAAAAAAATTATGTAAGCATTTCCTTTAAAGAAAAATACGTATAGTGCCAAATTTGAAAATAGCCTTGTGTCAGTCTGCAAGAGCATTACATTGTTCTTTAGCTTGGAGATCAGTTTTCTGGGCTTTTGGCACCCTCATTATTCATGCAGTTTAATCGCAGTTGACATTTGATTTTAGATTACTAATGCTTGAAAGGACTTTGTTCACCTCTTGGTTTAGATCACAAGGGGACTTCAGAGGAACAAACTGCAAGAGAACATGAAGAAAATTGGTTTCTTCTTCCTGTTCCTACAACTTTGCTGCCCAGTTCCCAAATCCTTTCACTTCCCACCTAGGTCCAAGAGATGACAACAGAGTTTGTATCGTGCAACAGTGACCATTTCCACCTGTGCAGCTGGACTCAGCTGGGACCGAGTTTATGTACTGGTCTAGTCTGAAACAGTCACCTTTACCCACAGGACACAGTTCACATGCATTTAATACACTGAAGTACACAATACTTGCCACTTGGCTATTGGTAGCTAGTTTCAGAAACCTGTGGTATATCAGATTTTACTAGAAGAGCCCTGCGGGGTTGCATGCCAAGGAATTATAAAAGTCTTCTCTTTCTGTTTCATCTTTGAGGTGAAAAGGGAAAACGTGCTCACTTCCTGGTGCTGTATCTGAACGAAGGCACTTCTGGAGTGAACAGTGGTAGTAGAAAAGGCCAAAGTCTTCTATCCAAGCTGTTTTGTGAAGGCTAATGCAATGAAACCCAATTAAAACAAATGAAAAAATGCATATTACTCAATAGAAGACTCCTCCCATTCTTATATTGTTCAATAATAAATTATAATTATTTTCAGCAAAATATATCATTGATCATTTCTTCTTTAAAAAAACCTTTCTGCACTAAGAATACATGTTCAAGACTCCCGATAATCCCACACAAGAAAAAGAAAAATACCTGAAATAAGTTGAACAATTCAGGAGGAGATACAGAGTGTCTCAAGCAGAGGAAAAAGAACCAAATCTTCTGTTTTGCATGCCGTTTCTCAGTGTGAGTACAAAGATCTGGGATGCTTTGCTGATATGTGTCAATATAAGTACTTGTGAAAGAAAGTACTCAGAAAACTGTATTCACATTTTTTCATCTGTAAATGTAGAAAGTTCTGTTGGTTTCATTGTTTGGATAATGTTCCAGATTACTGGTTCTTTAATTTGTTGATAAGGTCATAGCTATTAAAAGATTTATAGTATATGTGAAGGTGAGAGTACTGCTCATATAGATATCTTCAATCTCACTTCAAATTAGACCACCATATATACCTGGTTGCTTTGTGGCTGCAACCAGGCACAGCGTAGCTCCACACAGGCCAAAAAACCTTCCAAGGACCCCAAACGAGCAAGCAGGTAGCTTGCCTAAACTGAGTTTTGTGCTGCCTTAGATCTGCTGCTAGCAGTACCCAACCTAGGTGGCCTGAAACAAATTCATTTCTCCTGCAGTACCTGATCCGGGCAAACTACAGGCTCTTGAGAAGAGATGATGTTCCAGCTCTAGCTCAATGTTTTACCAGATGGGCAAAGTTTTGGGGCTGTTTTTGTTGCTGGTTGGCTAGTAGAAACTGTAAAATCAGGTTTGATGCCTTCTGTGAAAACCCTCAGTTAAAAATGACATATATCCACATTTTCTTGTCCATAAGCTTGTACATCACCCTAAAATCAATGGGCAAATGTATACGAAGGACATATAATATAGTCAGAGCAAATGTGGTTTCTACTGGTCTCATTTTTTGTTGTGTCATTGTAATTGCTTTAAGGAGCCTAGTACATAGATTTGTTCCTCTTTAATTAATTTAAATATTTAACTAAAGTAGTTAAAATGCAAATGTGTCTGGAGGTTACCGTACAATATTAAGTATTCCCTCAGCTTTGCTTATGTGGGTTAGTGTTGTACTTCTTGATCACATCAATGATACATATCAATGGTAATATCTTACCCTAAATCTAGGAAAAATGCAATACGTTTAATACATTAAAATATAGTGATGATCCTTGTGGGTACCTTCCAGCTCCGGATATTCTGCGATTCTGCGATATATTTTAAGACATAACAAAAATACCGATAGGTCAAGGCAGTTGTGCATAATCTAAAAAATAGTTTTGTGTTGAAATGCATGAAAATTAAAAGTTTTAAGAGCAGAAATAAAAGTGTTTATTCCTTTTAACCTGCTGTTCGATTACACTTCTGAATAGCTTCCAACACTTGCAAGTTGTGTTTCAGTAACATATTCAGCCATTGTGTTTGATGACTTTGCTAGCTCTGGTTCCATGATTAAAAGAGACATTCCCTTGTATTAACAGAGATATTCACCTTTATTTGTCTCCAAATGCTGATCCTTTCTGTGTTACCTGTACAAATTCTGTACTTTCCTTTCCATAGACAGTTAATAATAACTCAAAACCTTATTTTTGCTCTTGTACATTTTGGTAAGAAATTCCTAAACGTGACTGGGTTGCTTGCTACAGAACAATGGAGCTGTGTTTACAAATGCAGTTTAGACTGCAATACTGAGGAAGTCTGTAGACAAATAATTAGCAGAGATGATTTCCCTAGAGGGGAATATTAATGTTTACTTTTTTCTGTGTTTTTAATCCAAATCCTAAACCCCTACTCCTGATCTTGTTGAGCAAGCTGTTTGCTGAGTTCATTGGAAACAATGTCTGAGTATGTTCAGGCTCATAGTAAATAATTAGTACTTACTGTCAGTTCCTTCCATTAATTGTATTTCTTTGCTTATTTCTGTTTGTGCTGTGAGATGTCTTAAAAAGTATCTCATAGCCATAAAGCTCTGCATTTTCTTCAGTGCTTGGTTCTGCCATTCATTTTCTGCATGACCTCTGCGAAAGTACTTAATCGCTCTTAATAGCATGAGTGGAACAAGAACGCATTCATTAATATTTGTGAGGCTGCCAGACACTATGCTGCTGCAAGCATTTACAGTACCTTACAGAAATTATAATTGCACTATCCAGCTGGTTAATATTTATCCAGTTATGGAGCAGTTAAACAAAAAGCAGAGAGGCAGACCTACTGTTTTCTCTCAATCAGTATTGAATTTTAAAGGAACTTTTCCATGTTAAAGCTGTAGAATAAAGCAGGGGATGAAATACCATTAGCGGGTCTCTGTAGAGAATAATGAGCTGAAAGCATGCCCAGTGCTAGGCTGCAATTAGGGTGAGAAGTGAAATACGGAGAGAATCAGAATACCATTTGCAAATCTCACTTTTCAGAGCGTAACCTTTTCATCCCCACCAGGGGGAGCGTACTCGAAGATAACAATTAGCAGGCACAAATACTGTGTTGGAAGGCAATGGTTTCCTTCGCCTCTTTCTTGAAATAGAAAGGTACTTTGTGATCTTTGCAAGCAATTTTTTTTTTTTCCTGAAATTCCTTTTGCTTCAGCTATCACATCATGCTTTTTCTACACCCTGGGCTTTGAAAATATTTTGAACACTTTTTTTTATTTTTTTTTTAAGCATTGATATCAAGTACAAGATTTAGCTTGACATTTATGTAGAACAGAATGTCAAACAGCAAAGTCTCCTACATAATGGCATACACAGCTATTAACATTGTACATGGAGCTTAGATATATAGTTAAAGAGTAGTGTGAGTATGTATCTGTTCATCTTCATACTTCAGTTTTTCTTTGAAATAATTGGCTCTTTTTGTCTAAAGAAAGATACAGCCTCATTTGAAACCAAGATTTAAACATACTGTTAGTAAAATGCCTATTCAGTTTTTCAACACTTCACAAGAAAATCTGAGATATTTTACAGTCTGCTGCATGAGAAAATATTCATGCAAGTCCCATTGGAACAAATGGACCCACACATATTGTTTACAAGGGGTGCTATCAATATTTTTTTTAGGTGTTTAAAGGCATTTTTCACTTTGAAATGTATCATAGAATCATAGAATGGTTTGGGTTGGAAGGGACCTTAAGCATCATCTAGTTCCACCCCCCTGCCATGGACAGGGACACCTCCCACTAGACCAGGTTGCTCAAAGCCCCATCCAACCTGGCCTTGAACACTTCCAGGGATGGGGCATCCACAGCTTCTCTGGGCAGCCTGTTCCAGTGCCTCACCACCCTCGTAGTAAAGAATTTCATCCTCATATCCAATCTAAATCTACCCTCTAAGTCCACCCTAAGATCTCCCTGGAGCCTTCTCTTCTCCAGTCTGAACAACCCCAACTCCCTCTGCCTGTCTTCATAGGAGAGTTGCTCCATCCCTCTGATCATCCTCATGGCCCTCCTCTGGACTCGCTCCAACAGGTCCATGCCCTTCTCATGTTGGGGGTCCCAGAGCTGAATGCAGTGCTTCAGGTGGGGTCTCGTGAGAGCAGAGTAGATGGGGAGAATCACCTCCCTGGACCTGCTGGCCATGCTTCTTTTGATGCAGCCCAGGATACGGTTGGCTTTCTGGGCTGCATGTGCACATTGCTGGCTCATGTCGAGCTTCTCATCAACCAACACCCCTAAGTCCTTTTCCTCAGGTCTGCTTTCAAACCATTCTCCACCCAGCTTGTATTTATGCTTGGGATTGCCCTGACCCAGCTGCAGGACCTTGCACTTGGCCTTGTTGAACTTCATGAGGTTCACATGGGCTCACCTCTCAAGCTTGTCTATGTCTCTGTGGATGGCATCCCTTCCCTCCAGTGTGTTGACTGCACCAGTCCAGGGTAACAAGCTTGCTGTGTGCCTTCCTCACTGCCCTCAGGATCTTGAACTCCACCATTTCATTGTCACTGCAGCCAAAGCTGCCCTTGAGCTTCACGTTCCCCACCAGCCCCTCCTTGTTGGTGAGAATGAGGTCCAAAATAGCACCTCTCCTTGTTGGCTCCTCTCACTTGAAGAAGAAAGTTATCACCAATGCATTCCAGGAACCTCCAGGATTGCCTGTGCCCTGCTGTGCTGTCCCTCCAACAGATACCGATATGGTTGAAGTCCCCCATGAGGACCGGGGCTTCTGAACGTGACACTGCTCCTACCTGTCTATAGAGGGCCTCATCTGCCTGGTCTTCCTGGTTGGGTGGCCTGTAGCAGACTCCCACTACAACATCACCTGTCCCTGCCCTCCCTTTAATCCTGGCCCATATCCTGGCTCCTCATCCACCCCCAGGCAGAGCTCCATGCACTCCAGTTGCTCATTGACATAAAGGGCAACGCCTCCTCCTCGTCTGCCCAGCCTGTCCTTACTATAGAGCCTGTATCCTTCCATCCCAACACTCCAGTCATGGGAGCCATCCCACCATGTCTCCATAATGCCAGAGGTCATAGCCCTGCAGGCGTATGTACATCTCTAACTCCTATTGTTCGTTCCTCATGCTATGTGATGTAGTTGATATCTCTCCAAGCCCCCCGAGAACACTTAAAGTACTTCAGGCTCATTGTGGGGATCTGAAGAAGGGAGTGCCCTCTGCTGCACTATATGCAGATAGGATTTTCAATCAAATTGTTAGAGGAGAACGACTACACTTAAAGGACTATCATCACGTTCACTGTCAATATTCTCAGCAGCAGTTACTGATATTATCACTCTCTGGTTTTGTCCCATATGACATTATTATTTTCAGTCGTTCAATGAGATGAAATTCAATAATAATTTATTATCATGGAATGCTTCTATGCAAAGAGTTTCTTCTCAGTACATATGAACTACATTACCAGCCCCCATAGGGCAGGGCTGAAGAAGATTATAATGGATAATTTCAGAGGAATGGCTGGTGAGGGGGAAATAAATAAGAATCATTGAGAGTAGAACACAGGTCTCGTTAAGTGGAAAAATAGGAGTCACAAACTGTGAGCAAGAGAATTTTACAGATAGGAATACAGCGCCGAGATGCTATTGCAGCTGGCCTGTGTGGCTCATTGGAAAGGCGCTGCTTCAGCAAAAGGGAACGTGTCGCGGAGGTGAGAAGAGACGGAGGAACGAGCCTGCTGAGTGCTGGAGCACTGAAACACTGTTGGGCTGGAGCCTCGAATGCATGGGACATCTCTATATATTCTTGGAAGGAATTTGACCATTTTCCCTTACGTTTAGGTGGTTGCTGAAGACACCGTACCAGAGGCAGCTATTGGGAAGAAGGTTGTTGGAAGAGGGAGGCAATTAGATAAGCAGACGGAGGGAAATAATAGCTTCTGTTTGTGATATCCATTGCTTACCTTTCTTGCTCTGTAGTTGTATCCCTTTCAGACTGGACTTTCAAAATACAGAGCTAGAAAAAAAATGGAAATGAGGAAATATTACAAATATCTATGGACAAAGGTATTTCTATCTCCCACAGCAATCTCGTGCTGTAGAAAGCACAGGAAGTGGGGAAATCAGTATAGATTAGTGTGCTGCATGCTTTTTTTTTTTTTTTTTTTTCCATAAAACCCTTTAGAAAGTCTTTAGAAAAGGTGTTCAAGGCCTCGAATCTGTGGCAGGAATTATATTTTACTGAAATTTTTATCTCGCTACATGGAAACACATTTTTTTTCAGAACAAAACTTGACAATGTATTGGCAATAAGCATCAAAAGGAGAGGGCTGGAATCTCCTCTTCATTCTCTTTCTCCTGATTTTTTTTTTCCTTTCTCTTTTTTTCTCTCTCTCTCTCTCTCTCTCTCTCTCTTTTTTTTCTTAAAGATTTTCTTTTCTATTTATGGCAAACTGACACGATAATTTCTGGGAGTTGGTGGTGTTCCCATAGAAACAGCCTTGATTTGATGATATCACTGCAAGTTGCTGCAGTTATTCTGCTATGTTCTAATTAAAATAAAATATTCCTAGATAAATTGCATTTAAATCTTCAGACATTTTTCTGGGTGGCTGGATTGGTCATGTATAATCTCCATTTTTCTTTTGACCATATTTGTGTAGGGGCCAAAAGACTTTTGATGATCAAGACACCATTCTTTTTGAAGCAATCTTTTTGTCTCAGTTCGCCAGTGTTCATAAAACCCAAGTGGGCTTTTATAGCTAATAATAGTAGTTATAAGTGGCTCTAAGTGATTTGTGGAATAAGAGCTGGAACTATTACATGCCACTGACGAGCTGCTTCTTTTACTCAACGTTTAATACTTTGCAATAACAACTGTTTTTGTTTCAGAATCTCAATGCACTTTCTGTTGTTATGACTAAAAGTGCTAATGAATTCTGTATTAAAAGCCAGATGTTTAAGTGTCTGGGATGAAATTCTCCAGAGAATGTGTTCAACTGCTATGTAGTAACTGTCCTGAAAGTGTTGTAAAGGGCATGGTGTATCAAACACACTCTCTTTTTCATTTTGTTTGCATCCACTTCCCCTGTAGGGCATACAAAAGGATTAATTGCCAACTCATATTTTCCAGATACTGCGATGAAAATAAAATTGTGGGCTTTTTCTAGTTGTGAAGTGCATGAAGTTAGAGGATGGAAGGGCAGACAGAAAGTGTTATTGAAGCAGATGGATACCTTTGAGTTTGTGTGAGCTCGAGAGAGACTCACTGCACTTCTTACTGATGCAGACAAAGATGCCTCATCTCTGGCAAGAGAAAAATGCTGTTGTGAATTTTGCTACCATCCTGTTTAAGGAGACAAAACACAAAGAGAATAACCCAGCTCTCAGTCTCAGATTTCTCAATAAAAGGTAGCATGATTAACACCACAACTTTCACGTCTCCCTAACAAAATTAAGATTAAGTCTTTTTCAGGTGAGATGGTAATTTATACAAATGTGAAAGTCCGACAGGTAGAAGACCTAAGAACAGAATTTAGAGCAAGATCTTATTTTCCACTTCTGTATTATAAACTTTCTTTCAAATCCCATCAAACTTCCCATCAAATTTCCTTTTGTTTAGTGCTATTATTGTGCTTTGTCATTGTTTTTTGATCATATATTTATCAAATCACCATGCTCATCCTCAGATAAACTCTCATAAATAAAGGAACTTTACATGAACATGAAGTAAAATGGGTCAAAAAGATGAACACATTCTTAGAGGATACTGGAATATTAAATGTGTCAGGACAGAGATCACCTTTTTATTTTGAGGCTGGAGTGTGCTGTTTATGGTGGGGTCAGGGAAAACTGTCTGAGGATCCTGTATATTGCAGCAGTTTAAAAAAAAAAAAAAAGGAATATTTCCCTTAGAAAGTACTGCAGTATCCAGAGCCATCCAATCAGCTCATTTCATAAGCACGACATGCACTTCAACTAAAAAGCTAAATGAATAAATAAACAAAACAAGCACAGATTAAATCATTTCTAATTGATTTTCCAAGGTTAGCAAAAACACACTGCGCAGAGGAACAGCTCAGCACTAATCTGACTAATTACTCCAGCATTTAGTGCGAGTGGGCTGCAGAACATGAAGGTCTTCCCCGGAAGTTGCCCCGCTAGCCTGCGGTTTCCCTTCCCTCTATAAACCTCTGTACAGGGCAGACGCCAGGCTCTACAGGTGCTCTGCAGAAACCCAGAGCTGCCCATTTCACCAGCTGAATCAGTCCCAGCACAGAGGGCAGCACAACCCCGGAGAAAACAAGTGACCGGCGTGTTGCTAGCAATCAGCCAACACCTCTGGACCACAATGGCTGCCAAGTCTACGGCCAACTGGAAAGTCGCAAACAAAACACACTTTGAGTGTTTCCAGGAAACAAGGTCACCACCTCTTCACTGGTTATGCCATTTCTTTATTTATGCCGTAGCAGGCAGCTACTTTGTCTTAACAGCTAATTTCTGTCTTTTCTATTCCCTCTAGTACCCTCCATCGTACTGAATACTGCCCTCTTCTCCAGCTGGGGGCCAGTTTTGGAGTCCCCACTAAAAAAGATTGGGATTTAGATGTAGAATTCACCAAAATCAGAGCCACAAAGTGGCTTCTACACAGCTACTGCTTTTAATGTAGTTAATGCTCTGTGTTTTACAGATCTTTCTCTACACATCTTTGGGGTCAGCTATGTTTATTTTTCATTCTGATTTGTACAGACTGCCCACTTATTTCACTTCTTCCTAAGCTTTCCAGGTTTTTAGTTTGATGTTTTTAGCAAAGACAGAAAAAATTCCTTTGGGGTTGACTAGAAAACTTCACTTTTTTAAGTAACAGTTCACAAATATGCTGTAAATTAAAGACAACTTCTTTATTTTGGAGGGTGGTGCATTTCTTTGTGAGTTTTAATAAAAGTATATTCAGTCTGGAATAAAATGAGAATTATTAGGCGAAACCATTGCGCTTACACCACAGTCAGCTCAAGGCATCTTAGCAGTGTAAGCAAAAATGAATTTTGCTGTCTGGAGAAGAGGATTGGGGTCTTCCTACCACAGGAGGGGAAGGAAGGAGAGGAAGGGCAGAGCTACGATGAAGACCTGAGACGACGGTTCAGGAGTGCTAGACTTGCTGCTGCGAGAGGAATGGGAGAGTACCAAATTCTGAAATAGCTCGTTCTCTTTCCTAACCAACAGTCCTGATACAGTTTCCAGTCTGGCATTGACAAAATGAGAAGCAGGGCCACGGATGTCTGCTGCCCATGTAGCTCTCATCCTCTGTGCTGCTTATAGTTGACCTAGAATCATAGAATCATTTCAGTTGGAAAAGAACTTCAAGATCATCACGTCCAACCATCAACCTGATGTACCGAGTCCCATCACTAAACTATGTCCCTAAGTGCCATGTCCACACATCTCTTAAATACTTCTAGGGATGGGGTCTCCACCACTTCCCTGGGCAGCCCCTTCCAATGCTTGACCACCCTCTCCATGAAGAAATTCTTCCTAATGTCCAATCTAAACTTCCCCTGGCACAACTTGAGACCAAGGTACATATCCAGCCTCCACTTAGGGTACAGGAAGCCTGTGTTCAGGCCTGACTTGGGGTAAGGAATTATATTTAGGTCTGATATTTTAGGAGAATACCTTGGTCATTGACTGTTGAAAGTGAATATCTGCTCTTGAAACTGTCCACTTTTTTCCACTCCAGATATTGGAGCTGGGACTGGAAGTCACAGATGAGTGCCTTGAGCAGCACCATTGCTCACTGGTCTGAAGAACATCTGAACTGTATGAAGAACCTGTGTGGGAAGGGCTGTGAGAAAAGTTTTGTTGCCTTGTCTTTGACATTAAACCTAGATGTCATTCTTCGTTCCCAAAGCATGGCATTATTCTTGATTCTCACAAAATAATCCAATTTTTTCATTCTGCTTTTCACCCAGTTCACCACACAACTGAGTTTTATATTTGGTTTTACATTATTTTAACTACAATATGCTTTTATGTCATCAGTTCCCACCCTTATTGAAGCAGTTCCCTGCAAGGTTCAGGTGTTGCATAAATTTGAACTGAGCCTTCAAAAGACAGAAGAAAGGGGTTTTCTTTCTGCTTCTGAATCAGATTATGTTTTCTTTTCCTAGTTTTTAAAGTTCTGCATGTTTTTATGGAGCTCTGCCAATCTGATTCGTCTATTCAGTATCTATTTCTGCAACCTTAGGGCTTACACACGTGACTGAGGCATAAGTTACTGCACAGGAGTCAAGCCATGGCAACTGCCTGTGTTCAGGCTTAGCAAATGCAATGGAATGTGAGTTATCTTAAACCTCTTTCATGATGGGCTTATCTGTACTTTCCTGGGATGCTGCTGGGTATCATTATTCCAGTTGCACTGATTTCTCTATTTCTGTATCCCCCTATCCTGTTAGTAATTAAATCACCTCCTGCTATACATTTAACCTTTAAAATCTTTTCTTTTTTATTTCATTTGAATTGACAGCTGCTGCAGATACCTTACCATACTTTACTCTTATGTGGATGTCTGTTGTAAAAGTTATAGACTGGTTAGAAGCAGGTTTTCAGTGCAGAAGAAAGAAAGAACAAGAGTGAATACCAACCAGTCTGTACACAAAGGCAGCAAATCCCTTTCTAAATGATCACCTGCTCTATAACAGACCTCTCATCTTACCTGAATGCTGATGTGTCAGACTCCAAAGGTCTGATGAAAACTGATGGATGAAGAAGGATGTGCCAAGGGGGCACCTAAGAGCATGAGGCCACCTGACAGATGCGAGACCAGGGCTCCTGCTGCTTGGGGGTGACCTTGGTGCAGCCCTTCTTTGGTTATGGGGTGGCTCTCAGAGGCACAGTCAGGGCTGCTGGCTGCATCTCAGGCACATTTGTATTGCAAATGCTAGAGATCCAGGCTCGGCAGGGAGGAATAGGTTAACGCAATTCAAAAAGGGCCTGGAAAACAGCAAGTCTAATTATTACAGTTGTGCAACTGAAGTAAAGAGAGGAGTGTGACTACTAAGGGCTCATATACCAGACAAATGAGCAGAATGTCTGTAGTCTATCCAGGGACTAAGAGTGGTTTACAAAAGATACCTGTAGTATCACATCTGTAGACAAGTCCAGCTACAGCATTAAAAGATAATAGCCTGACCTGAGTACCCACCATTGCTAAGGCCTGGAGCTTGTGTGCATCCTTACACAAGCTTAAGTGTGTTAAGTATTTAACCATTTAGAAAGCACATGATGAAAGAAAATACCCAGCAATATGCTACAAGGTATGATGAACTAAATACACGTATACAAGAGAGACTTGCAGCTTGAGGGTTATGGGATTCAGGTAGCTGGACAACTGACCGCTGCCTGATTGACAGTAAGCCATTGCTGTTTGTTATCCTATCTTAATAAGGTAAGCCTAGTGATAAATCTGGTGTCAAGTTGAGCTCTGTGGAGGAGCAAGGCTGTGAGTGAATTTGGTTCCTGGAAAAACTAGGATTTGAAATCAATTTAGGAGCATTCAATTGTGGCTTAGCAGCTGCACCCCGGAGAGCCAGGCGTACCTTGGGGGAGCAGCCAGTGCAGGGGGCTGTGGGAGGAAATCAAGTGAGAGAGCTTTGTTCTCATGGCATGAAACACAACGCATCCGAAACAAATAAACAGAAATATTTTTAAACCAACACCTTCCCATCCACATTTTTAGCCTACGGGGCCTTGGCTTACCCTGCTAACACACAGAGATGGAACTAAAGCAATTCCAACATCTAATCCCTCTCTAGAATCCAAACTCAACCTTCTTTCCAAAAATGAGCTATATATGGACCAAATGTGGATCACACTTTTGCATCTCAGGGTCTTCCCTACAGTTTACTCTAGGAATATTCTTCCCTCATTGTTTGTATAATGAAATGCAGCAGTTATTTAGTAGCCTACTGTGAAATGAAGAATGAGACCACCTGTCAATGTCTGGTGGAGCTGGGTGCAGCAAAATCATCCTGCCAAGTCACCAGGAGGCTGCCACATGTTCAGAAGACATTAGTGCAATCATGGGACACCTACAAAATCTGCCCTGAACGTCTGCAGTCAGGTGATTACTTTCTGTAAGTGCTTTTATCTCTCTGACAGATTGTTCATTGCAGCATTGGGTCTGTGAACAGTTGGCCTGCTTGACTGTTTTGTTACTCTAACATTAATGAAATAGTATAAACACATTATAATCAAGAAAGTTGCACGGATTAAATGGAAGCAACCAAACGCTGCCTTAGACCCATGAGCAGATCTTTATGTTTGGAGACAGTTGCCAAAATGGTGACTATTTTCATCATATTCTCCACACAGAGCAGTAAAATCTGTGCTTTACATGTTAAATTTCCACGAATGTGTATGAATATGTAAAAAGGAAAGTGATATGGTTTGACATAAATGTGGTTGTCATTACTGTAGCAAAGTATACACACACACAACACAAGGGGATGCTGGTAAAGAAATCTGATCCTCATTTTCTACTTCAGTCTCTCAACATGGTTCAAGCTGACAAAAGGATTAACAATGTAGTCACATCACAGAGGTTAGAAGTCACAAACTGACACTGCTACTATTGCAATTACTGTAGAAATAAGAACACAGGCAAAGAGACTGAGAGACCATTTTGATAGTGTTGTTCATAGCTCTTTATTCATTAAACCAGTAGAAGTCTAAAAGCACCAGTTCATCGTTCAACCCCTTGGCCAAATTTCATCTGCTTGAAGTAGCCAAGTCTGGCTGAACTGAAGTGCAAACCCCCTTGCAGTACGTGATACAGATCCCATCTGTGCTGATTCACAGAGGCATATTACAGCTCACAGCTGCGATGCAGTAACTCTTCAGCTCGAACTGCAGCAGCACACAGATCCTCAAGGTTTGTTTCCCCCAGGGTCCCTGATTCATTCCTCAGTGTATCAGTCAAGACAACAGGCTGCATAAAGGCTTCCATTGCAAAAAAAAGAAATTGCATGCAAGACCTTGATATGATTGAGAAGATAGACTAGTAAACATGATTAGATGGCACCACATTCTAGACAGCCTGCATCAGCAGGTTTTGATGTCCATGTAGCCGACTGGGACATTAACTTTGGACAGTATCTCCACTAAGCAAAGCTTTACACTAATCAAGGAATTGCAATTGTGTGATCAATTTGCAAGCATTTTTTTNACAACAAGGTGCACAAATCAGACAGTTTAATTCACCAACAGCAACACGAGTAGAGGACAGATAATACACTGATATTGAGGTGCTTTGCATCATTATTCCCTGCTGCTGCCCACTTTACCTCTAGATTTTGTACTGCATAACCTATATCAGCTTAAAACCAAATACAATTAAGCCAATACATGCTAACCATCATCTGGATAAAATAAGGCTGATCTAGTCCCTTGAATTTAGAATTTATTCCCGACCAGTGTTCTTTTGCACCAAGAGCACTGTCATAATCCGGTATAATCCTCACCAATTTGCATGAACCCATGAGTGCTGGAGCTTTACATCTCCCACAGTCTTTATGACTGCACCCTGCTCATTACACAACAAATCAGTGGCTACACCCTGTCCCTTAAAGCAGCAGGAAGCTTTAAGCTCTGGCATTCCTCCCAGGTCTTAAACAAACACATACCTGGGTACATGGTTTTATGAACATATTCCAGCTATGAGTAACGTTTGTATAACTACATGCATGATAAAGCATTGGGGTATTTTAGTTTTGTCACAGTATCTTCAGGGCATGAACTGTACATGCTCTACAGTGAGACTGTGACACCGGTAGTGGCCACATCCTGGGCACAGTCTGCTCTGATACCTGTGCAGTGACTGGAGCTGGAGCTTGCTTTTAGATTGAGCGTCCTCTGGAATTGGCTGAAGTTGGACCTAAGCGTGAGATCTGTCTTCAAAGATAAAGTTTCCACTGCCATCTTCATGTAAAATTTCCTTCAGGTCTACTCCTGAGAGGGTTTGCAGCAGTCCTCAACAGGAAGCCTGTTGGTATCAGCGGTTTGGAGAATGGCCTTTCCTGAGACGTAAGCCAAGGTTCCCAAGCTAAGGTAGCCTGTGTTGGGTCGTTGACTCAAAACAGGGTGCAATGCAGTTACAAGAAGCTCTTTATTCCAGAGACTGAGGGAAAAGGCATCTTGTGTATGTGTGTGTTTTTCCACTTCTGCAGTTGATTGCATTGGGTGATATATGTGGTTGGTCACATCACAATGAATTACCTACGGGAACATTTCATGATGATAAGGTTCATGGTTCACTAGAGACATAAAAGACTTTCTTTGTTTAAGTGCCCAGAAAGAAGTTGCTCTTTGGCATTTTTATTTTTCTTTGAATAAATCATGTGAAACTAGAGACTTGTCCCCCACCTCGTGTGTGACATTTTAAAAAACCGGGATAAACAGGAGAGGATTAATGATTATGTAAGCACTGCATTTCACAAAGGGCAGGATCCCAAACACCCTCGCTTTTGTTAGGTGGCAGATCTCAGCCTGCAGAAATTCTGGATGAAATTACTTCTCACAAAGTCCAGCATCATGGGAGGGATGCACCACGGGCCAGGAGCTGGCCACCTCTGATAGCGTAGCTGCTCCTAAACCCAAATTTCCTGAGGACCTTGTTTTCCTTCTGTATAGTTGAATTTTATGAACAGTCAGTAATGTGAGACCAGAGGAGGACTGGTGATTGCAGAGCCTTCCAAAGGTACTGAGGAACGCAGAATTAAATTGGTCGGAAAAAACTATTTAAAGATGACTTTGAAGAAATTGCTAGTTGTAACCCCAAGCATTAAGATAATCTAAAAGTGATATGAAGGTCTGTCAACTGTGTAGAAGAATTAATGATGTCAGTTTTGTGGTCAAGGTTGGAAGGGACCTCTGGAGGTCATCTGGTCCAACTTCACAGCTCATGCAGGGACACCCAGATTAGTCTGCCCAGGACCACATCTGGACAGCTTTTGACTATCCCCAAGCATGGAGATTCCACAACCTCTCTGGGCAACCCGTCCTGTTGCTCAGTGATCTGCACAGTAAAGAAGTGTTTCCCCACGTTCAAATGGCACCTCCTGAGTTTCAGCTTGCGCCCACTGCCTCTCATCCTGACACTGGGTATCACTGAAAAGAGCCTGGCTCCTTCTTCTTTCCATCTTCCGTTCAGATGTTTATACACATTGATGAGATTCCCCCCAAGCCTCCTCTTCTCCATGCTGAGTAGTCCCAGCTCTCTCAGCCTTTCCTCATATGTGAGATGCTCCAGTCCCTCAGTCAACTTTGTGGCCCTTTGCTGGACTCTCTCCAGTATGTCCATGTCTATGTTGTACTGGGGAACCCAGAACTGGGCACAGCACTCCCAGTGTGGCCTCACCAGTGCAGAGTAAAGGGGAAGGATCACCTCCCTCGACTTGATTTATCAGCACTCTTTTGCTGCAAGGGCACATTGCTGGCTCATGTTCAATTTGGTGTCCACCAGGACCCTCTATGAGTAATCCTGTTTCCACTGCAATCATACAGCTTACAAGTAACATTAATTAGTCCAGAAAAATTGTGACTGAATGATAATGTTAACTTTTAAGAGACTTAGCTACTTGAAACCCAGCCAATTAAAGAAGCAGTAGTGTTAATAGAATCATTTTTACTGAGTTTTATGAATGGTGATAAGCCAGAGTTGTATGGTCCAGGTGGCTCTTGTCTTCATAATAACTAATGCCAGTAGCTCGTTAAGAAGGTACCTACTTTCAGCTGTTTCTCGCAGCAAAGCATGGTAGAGAAAGTTGTCATTTACATTTCAGATGTTTTACCTCCTTGATTAATCCAATTTAAAAATAAAAAAAATCATTTAATTACATATTCCTTAATCTTTGCTTTACATATTTTGATATTTTTGAGATATTTGAGGTATTTCGACTGCACAGCCATTTCTAAACACTGTTACACACACTGCTTCTGCCTACGGGAGCTGAAAAATAGCATTAATTCTCTTTTACCACTGGGTGGCGATCTCTTAAAAAATATGAACGCTCAAAGTATCTTGTCTGAGCTTTTAATTTCGGTGTAACTGGAAGAAAACTCAGAAATAAGACTTTAATACTTCTGATTGGCAGCGATGAAGTCAATCTAAAGGAAAACAATATCTAAAAGTCTTCTTTCTTAGCATAAGACATCAAAGCAGATCTGGCTAAATTGAAAACACTAGCATAATTTTATAATGTCACCTGTGCCAAAGTATTCTTACGCTGCACAATTTATTCTGATTTTTCAGAAGAAGCAAAGGGCTTTCTACACATCCAGATATAACTCACAGTCTTGGAGAAATGTTTTAGGTGTAACTCCTCTCTGCCCAATATCCATTTTGAAGTGAATCATAAATGCTTTTCAAACACTGGGTGGGATTTTGTTGATCCAGACACATTTACACACAAGCAAAACTTTTCTACCTGCACCCTGGAGTGACTTTGTCATGTCAGCAAGTCCCAGTTGCATACCTATTTGTCATAGGGATTAATGAAGATGTAGACACACCTAAATGAAATCGAGCTTTCTAGGTGCACAATTTCACACTAGCTAATCTGTCTTTGAATTTGTCTTTCCTTTTATAGAGTTTTGCAAATTTTATAATGATGAGAGTGAACTGTGACTGTCTTCTTCCAAAACAGTGCTGCTTCCTAAAGCCTTTATAAGTTTCGCCATACTTTGAGTACATACAATGCTGCTGTATGTGTTATTTACCCTTCCCTGCTACTTTCAACTGTCACAGTGGAGTAGGTGATTAAAAGAAACGTTTCCTCACGTTCTTTGATTATTGCCCAGATTAGGAAGCCACCAGGAAGGCTCTACCTTCAGCGATGGCATACCAAGTGCAGCTCTGCAGAGGTACTCATTCCTTTATCATGTCCTCAGATATGAAAGTGGAGGAGGCAATGTAAGCAACAAGGCAGACAAAAATAGAGAAACTTTTTAGAGAAACCCAGCAATTAGGAGTTTCTATACAGAGAATGCATGCATTGTCCACAGACACCATTTCTAAATGGGTTTATCATGGAGCCTTAACATACCGCTGGCTGTACAAGAGCATTGCTGAGCACTCCAAGTTCTCTTAACTAGCTGAACTAACAAATGTTTCAAATAAGAATTAGGTATAGATTAGATATAAAACTAGCAGCCAGTCTTGCATCCCTTGGCAAGAAATCTGCCATATATGAGAAGACTTACAAATGTGATGGATGTATACATTATTGTACTGCATCTATTCGAAAAGGTTTTTGTAGTTTGAGGATAATTCTGATTAATATTAAAAAAGGGTTGAAGAACTCTTTTATAGCTATGCTTCTGTTAAACCTTTTAAAGACACTTAAAAAAACCCTGCAATAACCAGCTCCACATTTGGCATGGATGGAAGTCCTGCCAGCAAATATTTAGTTTTAATATGAAGTGACCACTAGCTTTTCCTAACCCAATCCAGGGCCACGAGATGTGCCCATTTCCTTCTGAGGACAACTAAATATAGAGATATGGTTTTTAGTGAATACAATAAATAGGTTGAGCCTGGACTCTGACAAGTGCAAACAAAAGCACATGAGCAAAGGTTGGCACCACACCCAGCTACCCTTAGCTTTTATTTTCATTAAGTCAGCTTAGTTACAGCTGAACAGCATGTGAACTGCCCTCTTGCAGTCACAGGTTGTGCTGAATATGTTAACAGAACTGAATGGACAAGGGTCTTTGGGTATCCACAATCTTTCTTCTGTTGCTTATCTTAATGAGATAAGAAAGCAAGTGCCATAATTTTTGGATTTTATGCAAAGGTGTTCATAGTATGAAACAATAAAAAATCAATATTGTGGAAGGGAAGAAAAAGCCCCTAGCACAGCTACAAGACTTGAGGAGTACAGCTCTTCTACTGTTTCCAAAATGTTTGTCCTTATGTAAAACGTGGCTACGACAGTAGTCACTCTTGCCACATCTCAGACTTTCTTCTTCCTTGCTGGCTTTTGGATTTCAGCAAGAAACTTAACCCTCTGGATGCTGTGGAAACGCATAGTCACCCTTCTGAGCAATCACTTGGCTTTCAGCCAAGGCATTCTTGCCTTTGCTTCATAAAATAGAAAGGAATTATGACCACAATAAAGTGTTCAGCTTACTAATTGCTATTTAATTGCTTTTCAGCATTTCCAATGCATTAACCAGCAATGACAGTGTTACATAAACTCTTGAAAGCATGAGCTGAATCTTTAGGACACAGGGAAAAGCATAGCCTGCGTAAGTGTGCATGTGTGTGTCCACGTGCACGTTTGGAGGCAGTAGGCATGAAAAAGCTTCTCTTCCCCACTCTGTACAACGTGTTGCCGTGAAGCATATGGATCTCCCCACAAAAGGAACAGCCACCGATTCTCTCCTACAGACTTGATATTCCCAGAGGACATATATATGTTCCAATACCAGCTGTACAGGAGCTCTCTGACAATGGGCCTGCATTTTTCTGGCTTCTTCTTTTTTCTTTCTTCCTCATCCAGAAACACACCTCTCAAAATGTTGTGCTTCATTAGATATGCAGTCAGAGAATGAAGGCTGAAAAAAAAGTAAACAAAAGAAAACAAAAACAAAAGCAGAGAAGAATCATTGAAAATTGCTCAATTTTCCTTGAAAAATCCTTCCTGTCACTTTGTCGCTGCCTACCTGCCTTCTTCAGGGCTGCCACGTGCCAGCCATTCATGTGCACAGTACAGACCTGGAACAGTTGTAGTCTCAGGGTGGTTAAAGATGCTCACAGAGGCTGTGCCCTGGGGATGCATGGGATGTGCTGGGCTGGGGAGAGGCTGGTGCCCTTGCTGGGCATCTGTCCCCTCTGTCCCCATCCCCTTGCAGCATTGTAGATGCACAGGGAACAGCACACACAGACAGAACTGGGGTGGGTGACTGGGACTGGGATCACAGGGCACCCTCCAGCGCGCAACCGAAGCCAAGGCACAGCCAGGCTGATGCAATGACAAACCACTGTGGGGCTTACAGTGAGCTGAGACTTGGTTGCTGTCTTTCATAGCAGGGCAAATTCTGAAAGTGTCCTCAGCTTTGCGGCCATCAGGAGCACGGGCCTGCATTTTCCATGCGCCCTGCTCTGTGTTGGCTCAGTGACTGTGGGTTTGACTGCTCCAGTGGTACTTATCCCCCTTATTGTTCTCAGTCTCTGAACTTAAATGTACTGTATGTAGACATTGTGCTTCCTCAGCAGAGTTCATTCTCCATAAGGAAGGAGGCATATTTCTGCTGGCATCGGCAGGTTAATAGCTAATTCACATGATGTGAATCTTGTTTTATTGTCCTCTGCAGGCTCTAATAAAAAGAGGGAATGATCCAGAAATCTCATCAGCATTGTCCCATAAGCAGCTGTAGAGATGCCTCTCCTGTGAGCTGTGTGCCCATGCCAGTATTCCTCACCTCTTCCTCTCTGCACTCCTCCATCACCATCTTGCAGCTCAAGGAGTGAGCCACCAGCATGGAGACACTGCAAAGATCTCAAGAAGTGCACTCAGTCTGTAAGCACATAACATCAGCAGATGTCACAGTGAGATGTGGACAAGATTTTGTTTAAGATAGCACTAAGGACTATGCACATTCCAATCCATTTTCTGCCCAAGCTTCCCATCTGATCTCAGTCAAATCACTTAATCTGCAAAATAGGGCATAAAGTAATTTTGTTTAGAAAGCTTTCGGGGCAAAAACTCTCTTTTTAAGACATAGGTGTGTAGCATTGACTACAAAGAACTGTGGATTTTGTTTAGAGTCTCTGGACATGCTTGTAACATATATAATGAAATAATAATGCAGTAGTCATGAGAAATCTTCTTAGTAACCCATGGATTACCTGGTTTGGGGGATTACTTCAGTTATCAAATCTGTCTCCACGAATTAGGAGTTTTTCATGAACAAATTCTTGCTCGAACTAGAGCCTCTTTTCTGTAAGTAATTCTATTACTAGTTTAAAATTGCAATGATTTTATAAAAAATTACGTCTTATTTATAATCTGAGTTTGCTGCCATCCTGTCCTACATCTTGTTACATCTTTGTCTGCTAGATCAAGGAGCTTGAGATCAAAGTTTTGTCATGCTGTGGCTCCTTTGTTAAGCTAAATAGATTGAACTCCTCTTGTCTTACACTATGAGGTATATTTTCCAGTCCTTTAATCATTCTTGTATGATCTTGTATGATCATTTTTCTCTCTAATCATTCCTAGATAAATGAACTAGATGTTATACTTAAATGTTATTAGAAGTGGCTACACCAGTGGAAAGATGGAGGCAATATGCCTTTTCCATTTGTTCTCACACATCAAGGTTTATATTAAATACTTTAGCCACTGCAAGCTCACAAAGAGTGCTTGCCCTTCATCCTCTGGTTGCCCTACGATCTCTCTAAGAGTTCATTTTCATTTGTACGCATTGTTTGATGTGGCCAGAAGACCCAGACTGGTCTCTATCCATGACCTGTCTTCTTCATTTTGTACCCACTACCTCCAGTCTTTGAGTCAGATGAGGATTTCAGTAATCATTAAGACTAGGAATTAATGTTTCTTCTATGTCACTGATAAAAAATGTTAAATTGCATGAAAATAAGAGCCAGTTCATGTGAGACTTACTGGCAATATAAACACTCTTATTTCCTACTGACAGTGATATTTTGGACCTGTCAAGTTGTGGTTATCAAAAATATGTACAATATTATTTTGCATTCTTTTGATTCTTAATCAAAAAACAGTGTCTTCCCTTGAGGCAGAGGTGTAGCTCAGTGAGCACAAGGTCAGGGCTCGAATCCTTCTGAATAGCAGGAAGGTGGGACCACCTCCCCATCGGCGACAGCGAGGGCAGCCAGGAGAGGGCTTTTCTTGCCGAGGTTGTGCTCCCAATGGATTGCCCGTCTGCACCTGGGTCTCCCTGCTCTCCGGGGAGGGATGTGCTCTTCTGCACAGGGATGTGCTCTTCTGCAGCCTCCCTCTTACTTGACAATTTTGGCTTGCTCTTGGGCTCTCACCAATGCTGCAAACAGCTCCTCTCCCTCATATTTTGAAGTCTTTGAAGGCACTGGTATTCTGGTATTTGGACAGCACACAGATTTGCCCAGACAATTTTCAATGTGTTCTCCTTTTCCCACAAAAAAAAGTGAGGTGTCTGTGAAACCTGCTTACAGGTACACATTGAGAGCCTCTCATCATCACGCTGTCAGGAGACCCAGCCACATGAACAGACGAACTTCCTGCAGAACCAAATGGGTGGCCAGCAAATGCCAGTGCTCGTTCCATGCTCTAAAACTTCTCAGCCAAAGCCTTTTACTGCTATTTAATCATCGAATTCTTATTGCTAATCCCTAATCTGAGGTGGCAGATTTACTGCTGCAAGGCTGCACTTGCTGCTGACAGATGCGAATGTAGATATTTGCTCTGTCTGCTTGGATTCATGCAGCTCCAGGGTAGGCACTATGTTTCCTGCTGTGTCAAGAAAACATCCCAAGACTGCTGCAAGGGGCCGAGATGAGGCATTCCCTCACATTGATTCATGCTGGTTTTATGGTTTTCTAGCTGCAGAGCGAGCTATCTGAATAGCACCTCTGCTTGGTTGAGAAATGATTGGCTTCAGCTCAGGCTGGAAAAGGTAAATGTTTGTGGGCACAGTGTGAGAGGTGCTGGGAGAGTAAAGCACACATGTGGGTGTGAAATTTGGAATCCTCCTGCTCCATTTTGCTCTGGACCCTGGAAACACCTGCACTGACCAGCTCTCACAGAGCTTTTGTCTACTGCCTCTTTATCAGAGCTGGTCATTCCTTCTAACATGCACTCTGCAGAATTCATTTATGACTCCAGCTTCCCCAGAGCCAGGTGGCTGCACTCCTGAGTCATTCTGGAAAGGGCCAGGCTTTGGCATCTACAACCCCTTGCAAATCTTAGTGCTGAGAAAGATCCAAGGTCGTCCCTAGTAAGAGGCTTTTCTTTATATTAATCTACCTTCCCACAGTACGTGACAGATACTGTGAAGGTGTTTACGGTCTTTGCTGGTATCAAAATTATCACAGGTCCACATGGGGGCTGTAATCATTCAGCATGTTTCGCAGGACTAAGCAAATGTTTTCAGCAAGGATCAGTTTATTATAAATTTATTTCCTCAGTCAGGCTGCTCCTTCTGTGCAGCCTTCTGGCCACCAGAGACAGCCAACCATTATTTCTCCCATGCTTTCTAGGCTTCTGCTCACGCACATGAAGCTTCTCCCATAGAATTTCTTTACTTACTCTCTCTCCTTCTTAATGCCTGAAGGATTCAAACCTGGAGGTGTGCGCCAATTGCAATATCATCAGTGCAGAACAGATTTGAAGCATTGCTTCCCAGGCTGTGCTACAGTTGATTCAACACCTTTTCTGCAACATTACAATGGCATTGTTGATATGTAAAAAAATGAGATGCAGTGTTTAAGGGACTCGAAGTATCAACATGGCATTCCTGGTTGCAGGGGTCAGAACTCAGCTTCAGGAAGAAAAGGACTCAAAGGACTGGACACATACGACATAACAATTAATTTTTTATTTTTATTTTTTTAATTTTGTTGTTTTGCTTTCAAAGAGAATTCCTGCTGTTTCTGCAATGTACTGGAGAACAGTACATCAAATGCATTGTCAGTAAAATTATAGGGATCTTATGCTCATTAAGGAGATAGACTCTTTGGTAAATTACTGTCATTTTTCACTTTCATTGAGTTACTTCTGTGATGTAGTTTATTCAGACTGCAGCAATTCTTGCTGTCCTAGTTGTTCTGCTGCAGCAGCATTTGTACGCAGTCCCTGCACTACTTTTCTGGTAATCACAGAATCACAGAATGGTTGAGGGTGGAAGGGACCTCTAGAGATCATCTAGTCCAACCCCCGTGCTCAAGCAGGGTCACCTAGAGCATGTTACACAGGATCGCATCCAGGTGAGTTTTGAATATCTCCAGAGAAGGAGACTCCACAACCTCTCTGGGCAGCCTGTTCCAGTGCTCCATACTAAAGTGAAATTCTTCCTAAGAACAATATTTCCATAGTTCTGAATGGTGATTTTCCTCCAAATCAGCGACTGTTCTCCTGCCTGTGTTCCTTTACTTCCTTAACATCAACAGATTGCTTAGTCTGAGGTCAGCTGGAGGGGTTAGGGACCTAGAAAGGAAATTTCAGGAATGGCAAGGGGAATTTCATGCTCCCTTTCCCTCTGGAAGGCAGCAGAAGTTGTGTGTCTAAAACCTATACAATTTTTCAAAAAATTGTAGAAGATTTTTGCGGTCTTTCAATACTTAAAGAAGGGGGCTCATAAAAAGGATGGAGAGGGACTCTCTGCTCAGGTAGATAATGATAGGACAAGGGGCAATGGTTTTAAACTAGAAGAGGGTAGATTTAGATTAGATGTTAGGAAGAAATTCTGCACTGTGAGGGTGGTGAGGCGCTGGCACAGGCTGCCCAGAGAAGCTGTGGATGCCCCATCTCTGGAGGTGTTCAAGGCCAGGTTGGATGGGGCCCTGGCCAGCGTGATGGGTGGCATCCCTGCCTATGGCAGGGGGGTTGGAATCAGATGATCTTTAAGGTCCCTTCCAACCCATGCCATTCTATGATTCTATGATTTTATGATTTTGTAAAGCTCAGTTGTGAGGCACTCTTTGGCCTCTGAAATAAGTGAAAGATTTTAAGCTAAGTGGTCACTTGTTATTTATAGAAAATTTTAAATCCTAAAGGGTGCTGTTTGTAACTCCCTGAAAAGACTGTGATCGTTTCTGAACATTCTGGCTACTCACACAAGTAATTCCACATTTCATTTTATGGAGAGCATAAAGCAGTCACACAATGAAAGGAGAAGGGTTTTAAAGAGAGATGAGTTCACATTTTGTTCTGTCTCTCTCTGAGAGAGCTTTCTTTCTGTTGTTTTTCTTCATTTAAATGTTCTTCATTTAGAATATAAGCTGTTGAAACATATCTTGCTACTTTGTGGAAAATGAACCCCACAAAACACCAAGGCATTTAAACAGACATAGAAATATGAGCTGGTCACTAGCTAATGCAAGAAGATCCTTCTGGAGAGGAGCAGCAAAAGAGAAAAAAAGCAAGGTACAACAGGAGCTACAGAATACTAATTTTAGTCAGTTTGTGTGAATAGGAATAACTGGCAGAATATGTTTCCCAGATGTGTTTAGATTAACTGGAAATCCACATGAACACTTGGGAGCTAAGACTGTACGTGCAAAAAACCGATGCACTTTGATCTTGTGTGGCCCATAGAAGCACACAGACATCACAGTGTTGCAGGGACTAGAAATGACTCAGAAAGGGAAGGAGACAGTGCTTATATTTACCCCGAAAAGGACTGCAATTCTTATTTATTTATTTATTTATTTGTTTATTATTATTTTTTTTTATTTTATCATCCAGTGATTCATGACTTGGGTACTCAGGTTGAAAACTAATTTAAAGGGACTGAATTTTCAAGGAGGAGCTCAGCTTTTCCTGAAAGCCAGAACAGACAAAACAAGAGGTAGAATTTAGTATTTCTGTCTGCCCTGCCAGCTCTGTGCCTGTCAGTGTTAAGTTCAGGATTGTTTTCAACTGCCTTTTAGTTTCCCTTGGAAATATCCCATCCATTACTCTGAAGCTGTGTTTCCTACCCACTTTGCAAAACTCAGCAGACGACAGGTGAAGCTATACAGCTGAACAGGAGCAGCTTTATCTCTGCGCTCTCTTCCAGCTTTCCCTCCTTGCCCTCCTTTTATACTCAGTGTTTACATTATAAAGCCATTTCGTAGGGGCACAGCCTGCTTCTGCGGAAAGTTTGGTCACATGGTGTTGTTTCTTTTTTTGAAAGCAGAGTGATTCATTGTCTCCAGCCCCAAAGCTTGTTTGCTAAACCCTCTCCAGTTTTTGATACTGCAGGTGAACCAAAACATGCATTTTCAGTAACTCATAGCAAAGTGGCAGCAGCAGACACAGGCTTTGCTCCACTGTAATTGCCAGCTTCCACCTTCCCAAACGTACTATACTGTCTCTACCCTTTCAAGAAGTTGGTCAATGAATAGTGGCTTTGCTATGGCAGGTGTGTGAACTGAATCCACAGGGAATATTTTGGGTAAAGGAGCGATCTCTAAACTAGCTCTTACAATTTCAGAAGGTGGCACTACCGTGAGTCACAAGCTGATTGGAAATTCAATTGCAGAAGTGGAGTTTGGAAACAGGAACAGGACTGCAAAGAGGAAAGTTCAGCTGAACTCAGCCATGGCTACAAAACTGTCTATTTTCCTGTAAAATGCAGTATTCTACCCAGCAGTCAGATATCCCATTAGTAAATACTTGGTATTTTCTTAATTCAAAGCACAATATGTTAAAATAATGTCAAAATATACTGCAGCAGACACGGATGTTAGAGAAAGCTGTATTCGCAAAATTCACTTTTTCTTTGCCTTTTGCCAGGGAAAATTTCTTAAACCATTTACATTTTTGACAGTGAAGTCTCATTCTAAAAAAGAGTTAGTACAGTGTTTGCCTACTTCATAGCCCTTAGCAAATTCACATCTATAAAGCACTTTGGGTTCCTCAGATAATGAATGGTACTACATGGATAGAAAAATGTGGTTGATCTTTATTAAATATAAACCACCATTTAGTTTGGATTTCTCCCTAATCATAGGAAAAAAAAAAACCCTATTTCTCAGGCCTCTTGAACACATAGTTTTAGAATATTAATTCATTCAGGTTTGCAATATTTTGTGAACTCTTAGTTCTTTGAAGTCATGTTTTGTTTTCAGATTCATCTAAGACAGTGAACTCTAACGTGTCTCAGACCCACAGTTAAGTTTAGGTATATCTTAATGTTTAAGATGTATATTAATTTATTGTTAAACCAGACTGATAGGTAGCAAGACCTTGATCTCAAAGCAACCATTTGACTTTCATAGAGATATAACCTCTTAAACTATCACAAGTTCTGGCGCCAAGATTCTGCCGTGACCTGTGTTATGAAAATAACATTATCTGTGGCAATATAGCAGTACTGAGTTACTACTGATAGTATGATAGAGCGTAGATAACGAGCACATCATGTCATTTTATAATAGCTCCCCAGCAATATATTAGCAATAGTATGATAGATTGCTTGTATACTTTTTATGGGACTGCCATAAGATAGAGCATATCTTCCAGCACTGTCTGATGTATAAACTTCATTTCTGTGTATTTGCCTGTCAAACAATCAGATTTATGGTGCCCAGCAGGGAATAAAAGCAGTCACACTGGATCTGAGCAAAGGTCCATCCAGGCCAGTAGCCAGCCTCTGATGGCAGTCAGTAACAGGCATTTAGGAAGGGAGTGTAAGAATAAAGCAAGTGCACAGTCAAATATGTATTATTTTAAAATATATACAGTGGGTTGCTGCCCATTCAGCTTAAAGCATCGGTTTGACCACGTAGTCCTATGGTCCAGGTATTGTGAAAAACACAGTAAAGCACTCCACATGTATACTGATAATCATTTGTTTTCCGAAAGTGGCAGGAAATCTAGATTTTTCTGCATATAAAAAAGAAGAAAAACCTCATAGTTCAACTGTGGTTGAGGTCAGCAGGAACCTACTGGTATACCCACTGGATATCAGATATCAACATTACAATCAGAAAACTGTTCTGTCTTTAGCAGCTTCTCTCAATGGGGAAATTAAATGTCCTTTCATCTACCAGCCAAGGATCTGGATCAACTTTAGTGCACTACTACTTCAAATCCCAATAAAGGATATGTTAACAGGCTCTGAGTCATGCTCCTAAGGCACATAACAATAAAACACAGGATGAGTATCAGCCCTGCCCACTGTTTGCTGCTGGGCTATTTTCTCTGACTGTACCAAACCAGGCTGCTTGCCCATCCACGAGCACAAAACATGCATAACTATTTACACCCCAAACTGCTTTATAATGGATGTCACTTCTGAAGACATGCTGTCATGTCTTGTTCCTTTTGGGAAGGTTATCCTGCTGCATTTGTAAACATCCCAGAGCACGGTATGTCCTACTCCTCGGCTGCCGTCGTTCCTACTCGCTGAACCTTTTAGCCCTGGCACAATTTGTAGTTCAAACCCGGCAGCATTTGCAGCACTCATGGCAAGTGCATAAAGAATGAGCTCTGGGTGGGGGGAGAGGGAATTTTCCCTGGAGATTTCTGGTTCCCATTTCAGGCGCCATTTCCAAAAGCAGACTGTCGAGCGGGTATTCGCTGTGTGTAGCATGTCATCACTTTCCGTGGAGCTGGCACCGTGTGTGCATACTGTATGGGACACATTTATCAGTTTTTCTAAGCCAGCAAAAAGCAGAGATACTTAGCACATAAAAGAATCAACTCCTCTCACATGTGAAGATGGGAAAGTAAAAAGCCTTATGAAGAAAATTCAGAATTTAAAGAGAGTGAGAGTGAAGGACCTTTCACCCCAGCCTGACAAGCTCCATAAAGCTGAACAGAGGACAGCAGCAACAACATGATGGGAATGAAGTTACTAGGGAGGGCGACTGAGCAGAGATTAAAAACTGTTTTGGTGCCCACTGAGATTGCTCTGGGCCCAAGACAAAACAAGGCTGATATATTGAACTGGAGAGAGGACTATGTGCTCTGTCTTAAAGCTCTCACTTCCTCACTTTTGGCATGGTGAAATGTTCATTTTAATGCCTTGAGCACTCAGACATAATTTTGCAGAAGATCAGATTAACTCCCTCTCCCTGGAAAATTATAGGCCTGGTTTACTCATGATTTAGCTTTACACGGTACTCTTAAGTTTAAGCTAAATTAAGCTATTCCTACAATATATTATTAGTTGTGGATAATGTGTAGGAGACGGCTGTAGAAAACTTGTGAAAGCTGTGGACTTTGTCAGGACGTCAGTGTCAAGAGGAAAGCCTGCAAACACAAAAATTAACAGTTACACCCCTGTTCCTAATGATCAAAACATTAGGACATTTATATCTAACGGAATCAGTAACAACAGCTATTGTCAGTGCCCAACAAATACAGCTTGTAAACTGCCTGTTTTCAAACTGATGTTAGGATGAGAAAAAACTTCAGTGAGCAGTATGTTGAGCCTGGGATTCACAATTCATAGCAGTTAAAATCTCAGTAGTTATTAGCAGAGGAGACTTATATGGAGCAGTCAGTTGTCTGACCTGCTTGCTGTCAGTTGGCCATGCAGCTTGCAATAGCCCCTGCTCTAGAAGAAGCTGTAGTTCCCAAAACCTCTCCTCTCCTCTCCTCTCCTCTCCCCTTCTTCTATTAAAGCGACCCTGAAGTACCTATGACAAAAGAAACATTTCTAGTGATTTTTCCTGGTGCTTATTATAGTGGTGTTAAAAGAGAGCCAGTCTCCATGAGACGGAGGCTGGTGCTGAGGAACATAAATTATAAGAAGCTGTTGTTCCAGCTCAGGAAATTATCAATGTTAAGCAATTTTTTGTATACAAGAAAAGGACTATGTAATGGTCCGCTTTCCACAGTAGGAGTTGTAGAGGTAAAATTTCCACTCTTCTCATGGATTAAACTTTTACTAGGACACACCAGATCATCTTAATGTTACACCTTAAGCAATATGAAAATACTTCCCCTGGACGGAAAATTTAAAATCTGGAGTCATTAGAAACAGTCCAGGAGTGTAAAAGATGTCATCCACTGCTAAAGAAAAGCCCCTGGATCTGAAGGGGAATCTCCATTAGGAAGGAGGCTGAGGATGCATGTTCCTCCCAAAGGATGTGGGTGAAAAGCTGTGCACCAGCCCCTCCCATCAGCAGGTAGCCCATTTTCTATTGCTCTGTAATTGTGAATATTTTATTGTTTGAACATTGGACAGTTTAACTGCTATAAAACCAGTTTGTTATGTCACCCTGCACACGTGCAGAGCTGGCTTTTTTTTTTT
>VXAA01004386.1:126403-161191 GCA_013399115.1 Anseranas semipalmata
GGGCAGGTGTGGGCGGAGCGGCGGCCCCGGGAGGCGGCGGCGGTGCCGGTCCCTGCTCACCTGCCCGGGTCCCGCCGCCGGGGCCGAGGCCTCGGTCTGCGTGATCCCCACCCCGCCCCCGCGCGGGGCTGGCTGCGAGGTCGCCCGAGAAGTTTTCTCGCTGCGCAGAGAGGGAAAAAGAAGCAGCAAGTTGTCAGCCGAACGCATCGGCTCTCGCTGCTTCGGAGCGCGGTTTGTCATGGGTTGGCAAACTCGCCTTTGGCAGCAGAGCTGAAAAGAGAGAGGGCAGAAAGGAGGGGAGAGCGTTACGGGTTAGCTCAGGTAAGGCAGCACCGCAAGTGTGGTGTAAAATGCAGGGCTACGGATACAGCGTTGGCCTGGCTGAGACAGCAGCGCGTCCAGAGTTGCTTGGTATGTATGTTGTGCACGTGATAGATGTGCATAGGTGAGTGCTTTGTAGCCCTGAAGAAAATAGAATTGTCTTTAATTGACCGTCTTCAAAAAATGAGTGTAGCTGACGTGCTAAGAAAAAGACAGTGCAATCTAACATTCATAGCTGACCCGGCTCAGAGTTAGGACTTTGAATTGTGTGATGACGGCCATGGAAATGTCTTTACCTTTTTTCATACAGCCAGAAAGGAGGAGTAACATTTGCTTGTACCACGCTAGAATTGGTGATTAGCCAGTCCTATGGAGAAATACAACACGTAAAATTCATTTGATTCCTAACGCCCCTCTGATCAGCTACACACCCCGTTATTCAAGGCTGCCTATGATCTTGCGGAGGAGTTTGTGAAGGCAATGGTATTTCAGCCTCATCTTCTTTGCAGTTCAACTTCTGCTACTTGTTGCTTCCTGAGTAGCCCATAAAGATAAGACATACGGAGATGGGTGAGTACAGGTGACTGAATGAGTGGAGCCCCGGGTGTGCACTTATGTTGCTCTGTAAATTGCTCTCTTCAAACACAAAGGGTTTTGGATAGGGGAGTATGCGTGCATACACACTTGAAAGCACTCTAAACTATCTGTCATACTCACTGATTTCAGCAGAAAAAAAAAAAAAAAAATCTCTGCTCTGGAATAAACCAGTAACTTCCAGCAAGAAAAGATGGCTTTTACATTGCCTCCTAGAAAGTAAGTGGCTAACATTTTCCAAGATTCATAGCATCAGGGTATTGGGCTCTGAGACCATGGGGCCCAGTTTCCGCCAGTGAGTATAACCTCCCACTGTGCTATGCGTTTCTGTCAATGGAGAGAGAGAACACTAGCATTTCTCCTCATCTTGTGTCCCCCAAAAGTGCCTGGGGAAAAGGGAGTTTGTGGAGAAATAAGGGCAATTATTAACAGTTCTTTTCACAGAACATTATTGGCTGACATTTATAGCTTCCACTCTGGTTATGGTCTTATACGAAACATTTACCAGTGTATTGCTTGTTTATTTTGATTTGATTACCATACATCTGACCTCTTAGCTGACATAATGCCAAACTTTCATCAGATCAGTGCATTTCTCAGTTCAGTCTGTTTCTAAGAATCTTGCAATGAAGGAGATTTGTCCTTTTTGGCACTTTATTGAAAGTAGGGTCTCCTGAAAGGAGACAGGCAGTTTGGAAACTTTATCTCTTTATAAGAGATGGTGCGAGTGGGAGAGTGTATGTGGCTGCACAGGAGAACAGCAAAACCTGCTCTGCATCTGAGAGTCTGCTATGAAACAGTCACAACACAGGTACACAAGATTGTCACTAAGGTTAGTGTTTATATAAAAACAACTGTGACAGTGAAAAATGTGTGTTCTGCCCCTCTCTTACTGCAACAGTACTTATTGCATTCCTTCACTGTGCATATATTTACAGAATCGATATAAAAAGAAAGCAAAACAATCAATTACACAATTCTTTCAATGCATGGAAGTTAAATACTATGTTTATTTTAAGACTGCTGTAGTTAAATTCTGTCCTTTCTTTGCAGGAAGAGAGGATAAAATTAATGTGATTTTGTAGTCCCAACTAGGGTAGATGTGTAGGATTCTAGCAGACACCCCAATACAGTATCTCTTCACGTGTGTTGTAACATGCTCTTTTTATGCAGGATTGGACCATACTGACATCAGGTCTCTTCATAACTCTGCAGGTTCTCCAAAGTTCAGAAGTAAACTAGGATTCTCAAGATTTAGATTCCCAAAGACTAACTTTCATTTCTCAAACTAAGAGTAAAACAAAACATAATGGTAATTTTAACCCCAATATTAAATGCGGCTCCAGTTATACCAAGGGGTCCAACGATGCGCTCAGAAGCACAAAGGACATTAGTGAATATTGTTTTCGGATCTCTTAGTCACTCTGAAGCCCAAGACCATCCAGCAACTGGACTTTCGAAACTTTGGATGCTAGCCTTAAGGCTGTGGACAAGTTGGAGCCTCCTGTAGAAAAGAACATATGGCAATGGCACCTACAGAGGGCAGAACTCTTTGTAAGTCCATGTTCCCAGCAATATTCAACAGCACACTTGATTCTGCAAGTTTAGGCTCTAACTCTGAGCTGACACACCACTGAGCAATTGGCCCTTAGAAAGAAAATTTGCAACACTTGGCACAAGTGGGCCTTTCAGCATTCCTCATTAAAATCAGTTCTTGAAACTCTTAGCTCTCAAATGCTAAATGTCACCTTACTTTTAATGAAGGGACCCACAGGTACAGGAAAAGACCACATGAAGAATTGGCTCCCATCCACGTCAGGCTGTCTGCTCTGAAGAAGCCAGTGATAACTTCAGTTCTTTAAGCTTTAGATTTCCAAGTGCTAGCAGCATCTTAAACCTTAGCCTTTGCCATAACTATGGTGAAGGACTCCAACCCTTTTGTAGAGAGGAACATTTTCCCTCTTGACGCCAGATTGCTGCTTAATGCTGTGGGACTGCAGTATCCAGTAAGAAATGCAGCATTTCACACACAACCTATGTCTGTACTGCCAAAAAATAGAGCCAGGGAGTGAGTTTGAACCTTGCATCTGGTGAATTGTCTTTATTGTCAGTGGCAACTCCCTGGCATGATTTTGGCCTAGTATCATTTAATACCCACTGCTCAGGCATGGCTTGGAGGCCGTCAGAGCAAGGGATTATTTCCCCTAGGTGGAATGGACAAAACTACACCATTTTGTCTCCCTCCACAGTCCTTCAGCTTCATTGTAACAGGTTTTGTGCCCTCAAACACTTCAATATACAACCACTCCTCATGCTACAGTCTAGGGAGTGCCTTGCACCATCTCAGCCTCAGGGAATGAAAATACCAGTCTGATGGCCATTGCATTATTACGGGCACTGAATCATAATTTCTTGATTCAGTGCCTCTAGAAAAAGATAAATATTCTCAAAGGCCACAGGTGATACCATGGCCCCTGAGGAGACCTCAGTGAAGTCCTCTGTAAAGTAGACAGGGCGAGTCTGTGCTGCTTGGCATGGGAGAGGTCCTTGGCCCCATTTTGTCGAGGGACACAGATGTAGTCTTAACTTTCCTACCTGGACAATATCTTTACGTACATGAGCCCTAATGGTAGCTCTATGAAAGGAGCTGGTCCTGTAGTGGAATGTAAGATGTTAGCTTGTGTTAATGCTAGTGATCATCGTTGTTCAATGGAAAGTTTGGCTTCAAGAATAAATTTGGCTCAGAGCACAGCAGATTCTGAAACTTTACCCTAACAATACCCATGCCTAAAATGAAGGCTTAAAGCTTCATCAAAAAAGACCGTAAAGCACTGGTGTCTATCAAGACAGTTTAAGAGTTACTCCATATATACTCCATATTACTCCATATATATCAGCACTAACCCCAATTCTGTTCTTAGGCTTTAGATTTCTAAAGTCTAACCCTAATTCCTACCTTAATTATAACTGTTAGACTTATGTCTACAACACCCCTCGCCCTCCTCCCTCCCACCCCCAAAAGCTGTCCCTTATCGACATCAGCCCTGTTCCCAGTACTGAGGGCTGCGCAGCATCCAGTAACAATACAGGTTCCTCAGTATTTGGATTCTTAACCTAACCCTAACAGTTACCTTGTTATAAACATCTATGAATCCCAGGATCCCTTCTAATGTTCTTGGGCTGCACCATATGGTAATCTGTATCTTCATGCACGTTGGTCATACACATACCTGCCCTATAGCAGAACAGAAAATAAAGTGTCTTCAAATATTGTCAGCAGCCATTTGTGTTCTTCAAGATTAGTCCCAAACCCTGAAGTTAACCCTAACCCTTGTCCTAATTTTCATCTTAGTAGTGACAAACAGCTCATACTTTTGAGAAAAGAAAGAATACTTTGACTCCTCTCGGCTTCAGCCTTCCTACCTTGTCAGGTCCTGCAGGACCATGCAGTGAATGCAGCTTCCAGCTTCCAGTGATAGGTAAGCCTGGTTCATGACTCCCCCAGGGATAACGTAAACTGAACCCTGACAGGTTCTCTACTTATGGCCCCTTGCTCATTTCTATCGTAGCTTATAAGGTTTGGGCCCCATCTGACACATACTTTCTTCCTAACTGCAGTCTAAACACCATCCTGCAATAATCCAGGTCCCTCAGGCTTTGAACTCCCAATCCTGGCTTTAGCCATAGCATCAGCATAATTAAAACCAGAAGACCATGCCTTCAGAGAAAGAGAATGTAAGGTATGGGCTCTAATAAGACCCTCTGATGTTGTAAATATGCAAGCCCTACAGCATTCAGCAATAATCACTGTTTCTTAAAGTTCAGATTTCTGAATCTTAACCATGATCTTTACTTTAATCAAGGAATAAATCTCTACAAGCTAGAGAACATAAAATGTATTGATGCTCTTACTCTTCTTATCTCCATGAGCTCTATAGCCTCTTCATTGCCTTTAGATAGCTTTAGGGATAGAGCAATATAATTCTGCTTTGAGGATCCAGTTAGATGGCATTCTACAACACTCCTTGTGTAAGTGTTTGGGAATTACCTTCCTGCTCAGTTTTCATCAGTTCCTGGTTATTGGCAGTGGGGTCTATTGGCACTCAAATCTTCTTTGCCCCTTTTCTGCAGCCCTAGAGTCTGTATTTGTCAGTAAAAAAATAAGAAGGATGTCAGATAGGTCCTTGCTGCATGTGCCTATTGAGCAGGGTTTGGGGAAAGTGCAGCATGGAGGGAAAATGTCAGCACCTCCAGCTGCTGCCACTTCGGGGAGCTTGAACACGTGGAGAAGTGCCCACTTGTGAAAACCTCGGTGAGCCTTCCTCCCATCCCCATCCCCTTTCCTGCCCTCTCTGGCCCCTTCTCAGCAGGGCAGGAGCTCTGTCCTGCCACGGACTTGGCTGTGTGGTCTGTGTGGTGGTACACTGGCAGCAGCTGGGGGCACCACTGATGTGGCTGTGGGCTGTCTTCTTCTCAATGTGGGATAGAGGGAGGGGGAGAGCAGCAGCTAAGATGGGTTTGGAAAGTGCCCTTCCTCCAGATGTGTGAGTCCAGGTGGGGCCCTGTGCAAACATGGTTAGTCAGCTCTCAGTGTCTCGTTTGTACAGATCCGCATCGTGCAGTGTTTGATCTTATCACAAAAGACACAGTTGCTCCACGTGCTCTGCAAACTGCTCTCAGTACCTGTGCTCACTTTCACCTCTTTAGCAATAGGACTTAACGCCTTCTTTCAGCCCAGCTGATTATTACCACAGGCACTCCCATCACTGTTGAGGTCTTACTAACACCAGGGTTTTGCCCAATACTACATCTGCAATCTCTCCTCCCTCCTGTATCCCAGATTTGACAGTCACACACTGCTCAGGTCTTTCCTCAAGCACCTCGTCTCAGAAGAGATCCCAGACCTGATGTAGTCCTTCCCACAGTCTGAGGTCACCCATCTCTGCAGATCTGTCTCCTTCAGTAATCTCAAACCTTGTGTGAGGTTCGAGACTACTAAGTGCACAGGAAACTGCAGTCTTACCTTTTGCTTAGAAATAAAATGAATGTGCTACCAATTCACCTGTTCAGTAGCTTAAACTGACATCAGTTCTCAGAGCGGTGGAGTTGAGAGCAAAGCTGTGTCTCCTTTGTAACTTCATTTGTAAGAAGTTTTCCTATGGAAACAAAATATCTGCCCATATTCTCTTTGTTTCTCTTTTTGCAAATTCATCTCCTTCCCCAGTAACTTTTGAATGCTTTGTCCAATTTCAATGATATTTGACAGTAGGAGAGAAATAATTATGTTTCATGACAACTGGTGTCTGGGTGGAAGAGCCCCAGATCAATGTCTCAGCTGAAGAAGCCCTTCAGCAGCTCCCATACAGTCTTGCCTGCCAGCTGCCTTTTCAGCACACGCATACTTAGGAGGCAGACACAGCACGTGCAGCCTCTTCTCCAGCTTGGGATGCGCAGGGTGTGCCTCACAGGACTCAGGGGAGGCTAGAGGATGGAGGTGAGGAAACTAAATAATGTGGGCTAACTAAATAAAGGGGAGAGCAGGACTGGGATGTGTGGTGTGTGGGACAGAGGCTGTAAATATCAGACTGCACCATCTCATGAAACAATTCCTTCATTTAGTTGTCCCAGCAGATTCAAAATATTTTAAACCAGCCTGCAGTGAGTCTCACAAAAACTGAGTTATAAAGAGGAGACTTCAGCCGCTCCACAGCACTTACAAAAGCGACTGTCTTATAAATCATTAACTCCACGCAATGTTTTACTAAGCACGACTAAGACGTTTCTGCGTTACGGGAGGTGAGTCGCCTCATTGTGCTGGCTCCAAGGACCAGCTGTATCGGGGTACAGAGCAGCACCCATCACGCCAGAAGATGGGGCTAGCTGAATGGCAGATGGGGAGCACGTGTGGATGCTGCAGTACAGCACGGACTGCTGCCCCTGCAGCAGGCCACCAAAGGCCTTCTCAAGGACCTGGAGAAGAATGAGGCTCCTGCCTGACACTCAGCTGCAGTCAGATGCAGCTATCTCACCTGCTTCCCAGGACACATAGCTGCATTCTGTGTTAGGTGACATGACCTCGCAGGGGAGTTACACCAGTGCAACTATAGCCTCCTGGAGCACCTTCCAAATGACTCTGACTGCTGTCTTGTAGTGCCCAGTGTGAGACTGATCATCACGCTCTGCTGAATGCTTTGAAGCAAAAGGAAAGAGTTGGTGTAATCCAGTCGGACACAACATTTTTTCTGTGTACTGGAGTACAAACTTGCACTATAGATATATATGCTTTGTCTTTTGCTTTAGCAGTCAGTTCTGCAGAGATAACTCTGCTGGCTTTTTATTTATGGTGAGCCTGGAGCAGAGATGATCAGACCTCATAGGCGCTGCTCAGACCCAGGTGCAGCAGTGGTGGCCACAGTAAGTCTGCCACAAGAGACGAAGTGTGTGCAGCACAAGGCAGTGCTAACGGGGCATGGAAGGGACAGGATCCTTCTGCCTCCACAGCAAGCATGCCCCTGAGGACACTGGCTACTCGTTAGCTGAGGCACACGTGGACAGTTCATTAGATATTTGGCCTTTAAGATGCAGAATCATATTCTTCCCCCCACTGAGCACATGAGAAACTGTTGCCCCTCCAAAGACACTATGAATGGGTATTTCTAAACACACTGCTTTGAATCCTTAGGCTGGAACATGTGGTAAAGATCCCAGACTGTTAAGACACGTGAGGACTACCCGTTGCTAATGATAGAGGGAAAGGGAGAAACAGAAGCAGAATGGCTTGTCTTCCTGAAAAAAAAAAAAAAAGTACTAAAATATATATATTTTTTTGCTTTTAAAATATAACACATTACTGAACTAACTAGAAAAAATAAAGAAAATCATTGCTAGTGATTGCTAGACATCTAGCATTCAAGTGAGTGGAAAATTGCTATGATGACATTGATTTTTGGAAAGCATAGAATTGATTGGATTGATATTTTTGATTCTTTGCTTGCTTGAGGTTTTACAGAGGGGTGGTTCAGAGTGATCACGGTAAATACCTGCGCACAGAGGCTTGGTAGTGTGGACACCTAAGTACCACTGAAACTGCTGGCATTAATAAAACAAAGTTTTCCAAGTATTTTCCAGCCGTGTCAGGATGATAGTTAGTGATTGATTTTCATTTGGCGGTTTGCCATATGGACAGTGACAGACACCAGAACTCTTTATTTACACTATCATAAATTACAAAGCATTTTTCACTTCACAAAATAAAACCATTTCCAGATCATTTTTATGACAGTATTAAGTAGTACGTAACCTACAACAAATAGTCCTGTACAAGTCAGGAGGATCTATAGAAGTATTGGGAACTCAGACTATTTAGCTTTTGCTCTGCAATCTGGGTTAATCTATCTAGCCCTTAGTTATTTCTCTAGAAGACAACAAATTTACAGTAATACCCTCCACTTCCCTTCATTATCATAGTTACACATATTTTTCAATTTGAATAGAAACATGTGCTCCCTGAAATAATTCAGGAAACTGAGTTACCAAGCATATGATACAAATGATCAAGATGAGGGGTTATTATATTTTCTTTTGTATTGAAAATTGAGTTTGGTAGTAAAGTATGCTGATTTTCTACACTTGCAGAAACATCTCATGCTGAGAAACAGTTTTAACATTAAGAATAAGTTGCAGTTAGGCTATGAACTCTGTAGGTCAATGGTTGTGAGGGGAGAAAAATATTAAAATTTGGTAATAATTAAATTTACCAACTTCCACATTTCCTACATATTCTTGTTTTTTGTCTTTTTTTTCTTTTCTAAACAAACCATCAGGAAACACATTCAAGAGAAATACCTACATTTTCAGCAGATTTACTGTACGTTTATAAATACAGAAACATGACAAAACGTAGCTTGATTTTTACAGAAAAAAACAAATCCTTCATATTTAACCCAGAAAGTGCCAACTTTTCAACAAGGCCAGAAAATATCCAGTGTCCTAGCATCACTTAACTTACATATTAATGTAATCTAAAAAAAAATCTGGCATGTGAAACTGATATTACCACCAGGACTTTTGAAAATTCTCAATACCATATTTTATATGGGAGTAAAAAAAAAAAAAAAAAAGAGAGAGAGAGAAAATACAATGTTTTGGGAGACATGAAATGGTTAAAAGTGTACTATACAATCTTAGAATGCTAGTGCCTATATGCGAAGAAACCTAAGGAAAGCTGGCATACACACAAGAAAAGGATTCTCCTTTAAAACATTTGCCATGAAAGAGGTATGTCAGGATAATACTGCATTAGTGGTAATTGTTTTCAATATATCATAGCAAAAATGCAGGAAAGAATTATGTGGAAAATAATCAATGCACCGCATTGATTTATAGTTTGCTAAAATAAAATGTCATTCTTTCAGCTAGGTAAAGTAAAAATATCTTTATAATATAGGTTCTGTTTCACAATTGACATATATAATTATGTCTTATGGAGAGGGAAATGTATAGCTGTATACAAGTAACACTGATTAAGTACCTTTTTGCTTCTCTAGCCATATTAAAATATGTTTTGTGTTTCTTAATAAGTTAACAATAAAATTGTTTGCAAATTCTCAAAACAAATATACATCTGAGGCAAGGCAAAAGATACAAGGTGAGAGGATTTTTTCTGACCTTTTTTTCCCTTCTACAAATAGGCATATGTCTATGAGACATAGGCTTTCCCTAAACATTTTGGCATCCATCTGCAACTTTGCAGAAATTGAAGTGCAGCCAAGGAACTTTTCCTTTATTTAAAAAAAAATAATAAAGAAATGTTGTTTTCCCTTCAAACTAATTATTTTAAAACAAATGGCTTTGAAGATACACCTATATTTGTCTAAAAGAGAACATCTTCATTTTCTATTAAAATTTGCACAATTAGCTTCTGGTACCGCATGTCATTCAGAGTAGCCAGGGTACTGTCCTCTGGAGGTCTCATTAAAGTAGGACCAAACACTATTCCCAGATTTTCAGCATTCATAAAATTCTCCTTTTCATGCAAAGTAACCCTAAAATAGAAGAAAATAATAAAAAAAATTAAGTAGTTGTTTACTTCCCAGAAGAAAAGTACATATTGTATCTTAACCTGCAGCCCTGCTTCACATCAGGCATTGCCAGATAATGGCATTTTTTGGTAACAATTTTTACTTTCACTCAGCATAGTGCCTATTTCCACAGTAACTATTTCCATTGCAAGTACAATGCAATTATGGTGGGGCTGTGTATTCCAGTGCCTTTAAACACCCCTCCTGCAACTCTTCAGTGATTATTCCACGTGGCTACCCATTAAGGTATAAGAATTAGTGGCAATTGCTTTTTTGAAAAGCATAATCATGGCTGAAATTATGATGTATGGCGCAGTCCCCTACTCTACAGTAATTACATTTCTCTGGCATGTTGTGCTTGGTGTGCGTCATGCCGGGTATGGATGTTGACCGTGAACCCAGAGTTTCTTTCGATGATCAGTGACCCATTGCTCACAGACATGCTTCCAGCCTTCAGCAACCAACCTGATCACATATTTCTGGCTTGCTGGCTGTCTCAGGCCAACCAACAGATGAGTTATTTTGATTATTCTTTATATTTAGGAGTACGCTGAAAGCTGGAGCGGTCCAGAAAGGCGGCTTGCTGTGTCTGTGTTTTGTTCTGTGTAGGCAGGCCCCATCCAGCTAGAAGTCAGATGGCTACAAATGCCATCTATCCTTCATAGAGATAAGAGTCACTTCCAGGAAGGAGCCCAGGCTGTTTTGTTCCCTGACATGGGTCAGCGATGTAAATTCAAGAGTAGATAGGCTCCATGTGGCTGGAGCAAACACAGACCGTGGAGAAGTTGGCCCTTAGGCCTACTGGAAAATGCAAGGTCTGCTTCAAATGGTATAACTAGACCACATCAGTGTTGTCGCAGCAATCCTTTGGCATTTGAGAGGGCTCTTGCACTGCGGTGTAGAGACAGCTGTGGTCTCCCATGGACCAGGCACTTTCTGTTACTAAGTAGTGCCTGGGTGAAGTTGGACAACTCTTCCACACGAGTCCTCTGCCAGGGTGGAGCACATCTGGTTTTGGAGCCAGCTCTTCTGGAAACAGCTGAGACCACCCCTGGCCATAGCAATTCCCAGCTGGATAGCAGCTGGGCAGTGGATGCCACCAGGGGAAAGAGGCTGAAACCAGAAGAGACATTCTGGTCTTCTCATTTGCAAGATCCATACAAGACCAGGTTTTGTTTCTATCACTAGCTCTCTGCAAAGAGTGGCTCTGTCACGGAAAAACACTGTTTCTCCTTGCTTTCAGGTCAGAAATCCATTAGTGCCCCTACTCACAGATGTGTCACTACCTTCTAACATATCTAGCACAGATATGTTAGCTGTTGCTTTGCAAGGAGAAAAGGCAAACCGAGGCTGCCTAGCCCCAGCTGCTATTGTGCAAGTATATATGCCCAACTCTGCTTTCCATCTGTGCCTGTATGCAGCAGGGATGTTGAACAGCTATGCATACACATACATCTTACTGTACATCTTACTAGCACCTCTGTGCAAGTGTATGGGACTTGTTGCCAGCATGGCCTGGGGTGAGCACAGGAGATTCAGCTGCACAGCTTCACTGCAACTCCAGCATGGATGGAGTTTCACCACAGGGGGGACTGCTCATTCTCTTGTATTTCCTCCAATTCTGAGTAAAATGTTACCAGAAAGAACATTCCTATTTGATTGAAGAAAGCAATTAATTAATTGACTGACAAGCTCATTCTTCATTGCTGACGTTATCCTCTGCAGAATTTTCCTGACTATGCTAGGGTATTCTTTCAATGGAGGAAGGAGAAAGACAATAAACAGATACAGGAAAGGTAGTTCTACTTTTTTCAAAAGCAACACAAAACTTACCGTACCTTGACTGAGCTCAATTTTGTGTCCCTTCCATGTGATAAAGGAATATGAAGTGCTTTTAACAACTCAATACATTTTCTTTTCTGTTAAGAACCAATGCTGGTGCAGAGGCTGTGGCCCTGAAGTCTTTACATAAAAGACTCCTTGACATCAGTGCATGTTTTCTTCATGCAGGAAGGACTCTATGGAGCTAGAGTTGGGACTCTATGTTTAACCTACAGAACAGCATAGCCTGAACCTAAGGGAACCTTCCTTCTTTCTCATTCAGATCTCACTGTCAAATTCTCCATAGGAACTGGCATGCACTTGATTTCAGTGCAGATGCTGAAAGCTACCATTTGGAAAAGGAGAGCAACTGTGTTGTGTGGCTTGCAAGTATTTCAGAGAATTGGACTAATCAGCTGTTTGAATTTTTTTTTCTCATCTGTAGCTCAGCTCAACAGCTGAACAAAAGCCTGTACTGCAGTTCATGAAAAAGAATGAAGGCAAGTAAATTCTTGGCTTCTCGGCTATTAAAAATTTGCTGCCAGGACATGAAAGCACTGGTCCTGTACATAGGTCCTTGGCTTGTCTGCAGCCTCCACAGGCCTTCTTATAAGCTGATGTGGTTCATCCTGAATTGTTCAGGCAGACATGCTGACAAGGGTGGGTGTTTACACATCTCATTTCTGCAGAGTCCAAAGGAGCTCCTCCATGCCCAGGTAATGTCTCATCAAAAGGAAAAATTACTCAGTGTAATGACCTGAGCCAGTTCAAAATGAAGAAAAGTCTCTGCATAATGAGAACCCAATTAAGCATGAAATACACATCACACAAGCTCTCTGAAGCAATTTTGCATGAGTTGAGGTCTTTTCCTTTTCACCTTGGCACTAATAGTGAAGAGTAGTGCAGATCAAAACCAGAAAATTCTCAACAGGTGAGTAGTTTAATTCCTCCCTTATCCCCCTTTTTATTGTTTCCAAGTAGCACCATAAACTTTAACCAGAGAAAAGGAACATCTCAGGCAATGTATTCTTAAATGGAGGCCTGCTTTGAGATGACAGTGTCCGTCTTTACTCAGCTTCAGTTTTTAAAAACTTTCAAACAAGACTTTCTGAGACATGTAAATGTCCAGAGTAGCAAAGTGGAGTTAAATGATTTTGAAAAATATTTTTGCTTGAAATTAATGAGAGTGAGGCATCCTATCCCTCTTCAGAGCACTTTGTAATTTTCCTAGGTATCTAGCTAAAAACTTTGAAAACCTGGCAGTATATTCCCAAGTCACAAAATGAAACTTAGGCACTTTTGAAAATTTTGCATTCCTTATGACTAAAGAAGTTTTGGAAAGCGAATGAGTCAGAGTATGTTTAAAACCAAAGGAGATACGAAATAACTTGAAAGTGCCTGTATTGCTTTTACTGCTAGTATAAAAACAGGCCCTGCCTGATTCTTGGTTTAACGATGATGTGAACAACTAGTAAGAGGCAGCTCCTTCCTTTTAGGGTTATAGTGCAGAAAGACAAAGCAGGAGGTAAGGGGAGGCAGAAGCAATGCATGATCAAATGACTTGCCGCAGAACATCTAACACATCTCTAAAGTACCCACCATTCTGGTATTTTTTCAGGTATTATCTGACTCAGAGAAATGTGACAAATCTCAATTAACTCTTCAAAAGCTTTCAATGATCTGCTGGCAAAAGGATCTATGCTATATATGTGCATAGTTTATAGGCATTTATACAAACATAGCTTGTCTGTTTATTTGTAATGTTGCTGTTTTAGTGGCAGTGCCCTAATGGAAGCTTTATTGGTATTTTCTGTAATATCACTCTTTCAAAGCAGAAAATTGTTATGCTCTTCAAGAATTATCCTGCATACCAATTAACTCACTTTTTGAGATGAATCATTAGGTATCTAAGTGTCTCATAGTGAGCAGCAGGGAGTAACATCAACACTTCATGTATTGCTTCTAGTCGTTCATCAGGATTGGAGATTTCTGTAAAAACACCAAAAAGGATTAATGTTAATAGAGCCTTTCATTTGTAAACAGCAATAATTCAGGAACATAAGTTATTATTATGGAGTCCTTTACAAGTTATTGACTGTGCTTGCAGGGATAAATACTAAACTCAACGTAGAGAGCTTATTGGCAACTTCTGCAACCTCAAAAGTATGGCTTTACAGAGAATTCAGCAACAAAGACCACTCAATAGTCATCTCTATGGTTTGTAGCTCTAGCTACAAGTGTGTATAGATACAGTTTCTAAGCTTTGTTAAGTGCTTCATAATACGCTGCCTGGAACTGACTCTTTAAAATCTCACGTAAGGTTACTTCTGTTAGCTGTCCAAAACCAGATGGGAGTGTGGATATATGCTTTAGAGACTGATTATACTGGACTATGCTAAAGTTTAGGTTGAGAGACTGAAGTGACATGGAATTACATTAACAAGGTGGGATTGCTGAACATATTTAGAAATGGAGGTATCAGTGATGTGAGAGTATCAGTGCTCACTTTAAGACTGTTTGGCAATCTCTTTAAAAATCTGAGTGGGATTTACACGTGTTTTACATGAAAAATATAGATTCCTAAGCTGTAAACTCAGTCAGAGTTTTATCTCTCTCACGACTTTTCATAACAGTGGCACCAGGAGCCTGAAATTTTAGAAAATTAAGAATCTTTATGTCCTGCTTTTAAGAGATTTTTCTATTTTGTGATAGGAACCACTTCCCCTGAGCATGCTATTTATAAGATGAGTGGCAAGCAAGGATAATTTCTCTGCCTAAGTAGGAAGAGAAGAGTGCAAGAGAGAGGTGCCTGTGGCTGCCAGGGCAGTGCAAGGGTGGGGGAGCCAGAAGGGAGGGAACCCAGCATGGTGATGCAGACCTCTTGCTTATCGGTATACTGTATGCCATTTCAAAATCACTAAGGATACTTCTTAAAGAAGAAAGTGTGCTACTTCTTAGGTACCTCAGATCTTTAAAATTTTTACTAACCAGTCAGATATTTTTATACTCTACATTTATTTTTATTTTCTTACCTGCATGATGTTCCTTCTGCATTAACAATCAGGCAAAAGTTTCATGTAAAAGAAGCACATGGCTGAGAAGTAACAAACAGAACAATGCCTTTGTTTCTTATTTGTTGTCTGTCTTTTTCTTTAATGTGACCAGCACTATGTATGGGAAATGTAATTAAAGAACAGTACAAATTACTATGCAATACTTACTTGCTGCCTCTATGAACTTGGAATAGGTGTCATAGGTGATCACGGGAATCGGTAAGTCTCTGAAATATAGCTTCAGCGCTCCAGCAATAATGTTTATGTCTGGATAAATACTGGCAGAAATATCAGCCTTGTCACCATCTAGAAGAGGAAGAAGAAATCTTTTTGAAAACAGTCTAATTCTGACTGAAGCAAGGCAAGGCTTCTAATTCAGATTTACTGTATCCAACCTGACAAGAAAAAAAACAACCTGAAAGCATTTGGAAGGCTTAAATGAGAATATATTGCTACCAACTTTACAGTGGATGAATGAGGAATGGCGGTTTCCATATCATTTAGTAAATAATTTATTTGCTGACATCTTTTGGTGAGGCTGGTGGTTGCATCAACAATATCTCCAGTGTACCATCTCACATATGATGTTTAATGTTGGGTGAAAAAGTCATGTTAGTAATATATTTGTTGAATTTGGCCAATTTATTAAATGTTGAAATTAAGCTATTAATAGCTTATCTTGCTGTTGTGTTTTATATCCACAGATCAATGCACAGCAGTATAAACCCCTATTTTTATTTGCATTTGGGGAAACAGAGGCACAGAGAAATAACATAAATTTTCATTGTCCCCCAGGAGACAAGTAGCAAAAATCAGAGCAAATATCCAAATATTTTGAGTCTTGCACCAATCTATCTATGCTGATTAGCTAGTCAGAAAGCCTTCTTATTTTCTGGATGCCTTCTAATGTGTTCGTATTTGAATTATTTATTTGTAGCAAAGATTTGAATTTAAATAGACATGCTATGTCATTTAGCTACACAATTTATTCTCAGATGTGGATTGCAATTTGTTAAATGAATATGGATAGTTGTAATGGATGAGCAACTAAATAGATGAATTATGCAACCTTAATGACATACTTTTTTTTTTTTTTTTTTTCCCCATATATTGTAACAGCTAGTCAAAACTCCATTATGGAGCACTTTTAATCACGAGTTTAAAATTTCCAATTGCTGCTGGTGAGCCCGTGGCCAACGCATGGCTTGCAATGAGTGAAATTACAAGAACTACCAGCAAGGCTGAATCAATATTATTTTCAAGTTCAAATAACTATGGCTGTTCTGCACTATCTAGTACCTTAACACCCATGTTCTTCTCCACTCTGAGAAATATGGGTGTCTTCCCTCCCTGGAGGACGTGTGCCTATTCCCCTCTCTGGCACTGTCTCTTGGTGGTCTTAAGCAGAAAGACAGGATAGGGCAGTGGTCAAGCAGGGGCTGATGCTGTCTGTATTTAATCCCTAATTTCAGCTGAGGCTTCTTTGAGAGAAGTTAAACCTTTTACTCTTTAACGTGAGGATAACAGCACTTCTCTCACAGGAAGCAGTGAAGATAAAGCTGGTGAAAACTTGGGACCACACGATGACTGTGGCCATGCAAGGTTATGCTTGCTTGAGCAATGGAAGTGAGTCTGCTTGTGTCTGCAGGAGGTGCAAGCACAAGCTTGGACTGTTACCACCGAGGCGCTGACACAGTGTAAATCCATTGCCTTGCTTTTCTCACAATAGCTGGTGCTTGTAGACATACCCTGATGTAGACAGATGAGGGCTTGTGCATGATACACTGCTTCTAAGATGGTGATAAAGGCTTTCACAGCACAGTAAAACAGTTTATATTGATTGTAGATGTTTTATACAAACCTATGGCATTAATCTTGAAGGAATACATCCTGTCCAATGTATGCACATAATTCTCATTAAGACTAATAGCCCTACATGTTCTCATCAAGAGGAGATTATATGCTTAAGTGTTTAAAACAAGCAGCCTTTCTTGATGCAGCGGAGCAGTCTGAATACATCCATCAGCATTTAATTTAATACAGCATCAATAACCCCTAGGAGAATGTTTACACTGCCCCAATCTTTTGTTTAATCCACACGTTCCAGGCCCGGTAGCATTAGTCCTACAAAGCAGTGTGTGGAGAGCTCTTTTTAATTGATGGACACTGAGCACTCAAAATGCTCTGCTGAAAACTGATACTTTCAAGGAGACAGCAGCTGCATCTGGACAGATATAGCAAAGCAGAAGGTTGTATCTATTATCCAGGTCACCGGTACACTAAATGGAAGTGTTATTTATTTAGTACTTTTGCAAAGCAGCCCAGCACGCTTCTTTAAAGGCGCACTTCAGCTAGAGGTATTTCAAACCACAATGTACTTCAAACACACCTCTTATTTACCTGCTCACTGTAGAAAAAAATGCATTAATTCCCAAGCCAAAGATTTTTTCTTCACTTCAGAGACAAATGTACATCCTTTGGAAATGCACTGAAGATGTTTTTTGAGATTTTTGTTAAGCATAACAATATGTCTGTTACAATATACCTACACTTCTGCAGTGGGTATTTAGGGGAAGGTGGATTTTTCTTTTCCTTTAGTAGATTTTGGATTGTCTTTTTTTCCTTTCATTTTCAGCCATTGAAGGCCCTTTGGCAGGCTACACTTATTTCTTATCCTCACCAAATTCCTGGATTTGCATTTTTATTTAAACATACTTTAAATTCAAAGCACTATGAAAAGAAAATTCATCCATTGCAGGTAAAGTCATGACACCTATTTTACAGAGGTTCATCTACACCAGCACATTGCATGCATTACATCTATTTTATATGGTACCTTCTGCATTACCACAGTTGTCTTTTTAACTCTTCAATACAGTAATTTTCCTCAGATCATATTTAGCACTTTCAGTATCATTGCAGTAATACTGCACATGATTGCATATGTTAATACAACCTTTTTTTTTCTATTGGACTGCAAACATCTAGTTCATTTAAGCTTTATAAACCTAATCCTACCCAAAACATGTAATTCCCTTTTCCTTGTTACTTTGACTCTCGACATATTTTGTTGCATTATGTTGAAGTCTGAACATCTCAGAAGAGAAGTCTTTTTTTCTGTTCTTTTGAGGTTTCAGCTGACTTTGCATGCCATAGAGATATATTAATAGTTTATTAAAGAAGGAAATGGAGTATTACTTTCTCAAAGCCTCAGCAATGCCCTCTGAATACTGAATTACATTTCCACGTAAGTTCCTTTTCCCTTAATACCTTGTTTTTGTTGTGCAATGTGCTTCTTTGTAGTTTTTTTTAGATTTGGAATTTGACAGGTTTTCAGACACACTGGCAAAGGAGGGTGAGTATGAGTTAGGATGCCTCTGAGTACTCATGTAATATTTAACAGCATAATATTTTTAGCAAGTGTATTGCACCAGCCAGTCATACAAATAAGTGGAAGGACAGAATGCATTTATGACAATGGCAGCTCTGTGGGTAAAGCACACAATGAGTGTTTTATGGCTGTCAGAGTGCCACAGTTCAACAATGCTCACAGAGAGCAACTGTTGTTTTACAGCACTAACATTCACAAGAATAAATAAATCCACATTATTCCCCCCGTTCTCATTATGAAAATCACTGAAATGGAACATTGTCAGTGCCTCAGAAAGCACAACTCTCCCTTACAGCGGGGGTATTTACACCACTTTGGGTCTGGGAGGGAGCCTTAGCTTAAACAAGATGAGGAGCACCTTCTCCCAGTTTTAAAAATAACTGTCACAGCTTTACAGCCAAAACAATATTCCATGGGATGCCATTCTCTTCCTGAGGTGTTAACTTTCAAGCCTGACTTTGCTTTTCTGTTCTCACCGTAATTCTTTGGAAGCAACAAGTCAGTGTTCCTTTGACAAAGCTGGAACAATCAGTCACGGGGAGGACTGACTTCTGTCCATTGTACCCCCTCAGCTGCAAATGAAATCAACAGGAGAGGTATGGCAGAGTCAGCCCTCTGTGCCCAATCCATACATCATCCTGTCTTCTCTGTCCCAAGGCTTGATGAAGAAAAGTTGTGAAACCAGAAAGCTTCACGGTGTTATTTGAGGTATGCATCCTGTGTATTAAAATAGCAGGACTCCTTGCTTTTTTGCTTTCAAAACCAGTTATTAAGAGCTGTATTTCCAGAGATGCAAAAGCATACTATAGCATTCAAGCCGGGTGCCTGGGGAGTGGCTCAGACACAAAGGATGGGGGGACCTCAGCAATCACAGCGTGGCACTCTGCGACTGCAGGCACCATGCAGAGCCATCCTTTCCATAAATCGCTCAACTTCCACTTTAAAACTAGTTAAGGTGTTTATCTCTACTTTTATCAGAAGCTTCTTTCAGAGCCTTGCTTTCACATGGTTAGAAAGTGGCCTTTAAGTTGTCAAGCTAAATTTATTCATGGCCAGTGCATAGCCTCCAGTATCATGCCAGGATTATCCAATAGATTAAACAGTTTTCTTCTCTGGTTTGTACCCCTACTCTCAACTTCTGCTTTGACAGCTAGCTATTCCAAGCTCTTTTAATGCACATTTACCTTCTGCTATACAGCATGCGCCAGGAATGTCTGACATAGTGGCATGGCCACAGGTATGGCTGCTCCTCTTGCAACATTTATCTGTTAAGCAGAACTGATCAGGAATTTTCCATTTTATATTTCAGACAAAAATTTTCCTTTTTTTTTTTTTTTTTTTTTTTGCTACAAATGTGTTAATTCCCTGTAGTGAACGTGGAAACAACAGTTCTGCAAAACTCCCACAGATTTCACTTTCTGAGCAGAAGATGCTATGACACCTGCATAGGAGAACTGGGATATTCCACGCCCCTGGGACATTGCATTCCTCACTGCTCAGGCTCCAAGGGTGACACAGGGGAAGAGGTGCAGAAGACAGTCTAGGGTCTCTGTCTCTCTAAACCTGGATCTGACAGGGAAGCCTGCCCTGAGCTGTCAGGTTGGAAATCTTTTGCCAATTTAACCTTCTGCCAGCTGACAACACCTTCTAGCTGCGCAGCCCACAAGTCAGGAAAAAAATCTATTTTTGTTTTCTTTAAATCCCCTCCTGAAAAAAAATCTTTCCACTTTCCTTATCAGTTCAGGGAGAAAACATTATCAGAAGCAGAAAGTGAAGTTTTCAGTGTCTGGTCTCAGCAATACTGGAGCCATGCATTCTCATAACAAGCTTTTGTGCACTGTTCCACTGCTTTTAGCATTATTCATGGCAACATGACAATTCTCTCTTTCCTTTCTTATCCCTTTTCCCTCATGAGACTGTTAAAAGAAAATGAAGACACGGGTTTTTTATTAATTTATGCCCAATGGTTTTCCCCATAGCCTGTGTATGTATGCAAACTCGGTTCTTGCTTTCTCTGCTTCAATCCATACTTTTTTCCTTTGGAAATCTGATACTGTCAGTGACTTCATTCTTCTGGCTTATAGATGCTGCCTTTTCCAGTAAATCACACTTTCTTCCTTGCTGTGGGTGTAATTCAAGTGTGGATTGCCACCAGATTATCACAGGAATATCAGCAACAATAACAGAATACTCTGTAAAACTGAGCTGGCTCCAATGGTTAGAGCACTTACAAAGGAACTACAGAGGCAGCAGCATGCAAGTCATGCTCAGACATAAATTTCTGTCCGCTTTCTTTAAACTTCCCTCCTCAACCTCTGTTTCTCTGTTTGGGTTTCATTCAGGTTGGTACGTGTAGAAGAGAACTAATACACACAACAGAAGAGTTTGGCAGGCTAGATCTACCTGGAGTGGCAGAGGGGGACCTATGGGGTCTGCGACCCTCTCAGTAATGCAGCTTAATGCAGCACATGTGCAATGTGTATCTTCGTATGATAGCAGTCATCGCACTTTACATCTCTTTCACCCAAATCATGGTTGACCTATGTGTGTATACATGTATGTTCACAACTGCAGCATCCAACACATTTTTGTATCATTTTTTTTAGAGGATGTTTGGGTATAGCATGAAAACAGTCACTTTGGAAATTCCCACTTACATAGTTGATCTTTTTGCCAGTGAAGTCTGCATGACAAACTGTCTCCAAACAAACAAGTATTCAGGCACAGTACGTGTGATATGTGCCAGGCCCTGAGGTCACCCACAGACCGTGTTGGCCCTGACCAGCCTCACCTGGAGCCTTCCCCCATATCTCCTGCCCATGGGCCCAGGGGCTGCTGGCCCCCAGGCCCCCCAGGCCCTGCCTGATAATGAACACACATATCTCCAGCTGCATCATGGCCATGCCTGGCCATGCACCCTGCTGATCCATACAATTGATCCCCAATCTGCAGCTGATCCATACCCCAACCTGGACATGCCTTGTCCCCATGGACACACGATCACGGGGTTGTGTCTGACCCTGGTTACCATCACTGGAGCTGATCCTGACCTTGAATCACAGACTGACTTCCTGACCTGTGCCTGGACCTACCATGTCACCAGGAATGTGCCCAGTGATGGGGACTTGGGGTGAACCCTGTCTGTTTTTCTGTCCCCCACCCTCGGCTGCTCTGCTACTGGCTGAGGTGGTAGGACAGGACCTGGCTGTGAAGTCCTGCCCTGCCGGACCCCTGTGTGTGAAGACTGTGTGCATGACCAGAAACGAGGTAATCAACCAAATCAATTCAGAAGGGCTACTAATCATGATTAACAGGCCGTGTTTTAATTATTACAGTTTTACAGTATGCTGCATGACTAATCTCCCCTGTGCTCCTCTCATCTGCTGTGCAGACACAGAAATGGCAATCACGTGGACAGTGGTGTGGTGCTTCCTGCAAGTCAACATGCACAGTGAGTGCTCAGTTGCAGTTCCTGGTTCTTAAACTCATAGACATATGAGTTTAAGTGTCATTATCATATTATAAAGCATTAAGTATGCTAAAGATAGGACCAAGAACTTTCCCTGGCACGATCTAGGCTCATGCTTGAACTAGGAGCCCAGGCTGTGTTGCTAGGTTGAGCAATCACCCAATCCCCTGAGTACTTAGCCTTCTGCCTACCATTGCTTACTGAGTGTTTAGTTATTCTTTCCAACTACAAAATATATTTTCTTCTTATGAAAAGTACTATAGATTAATATAAGAAATCAGAAAAGACAGGCTGCTTTCTGTACTTCTGCTTTTATGCTAGTTTCATTACCATGATACCCCTATAAACACAAAAGAACTGAAAAGTCCTAGATTGGAAAGTTTAGATAAAAACTGTACAAAATTTTAAAATGTACCTCGATCAAAGGCCATTTTCACATCTTCAATGTGCTCAGTGAAGCCTGAGACTCTATAGAGGCCCTCAGATTTCAATCCTGAAACATAAAGTTCTTGGTTAACTTTGCTTCAATAACCAACAGGTTAAAAAGCAACAGGCTCATAAGCAACAAAGCAAGAACAATGGTAGGTTGGATAAATGCAGTAAACTATTAATTATAATGTGAAACTCTGGAGCATTTGAGGAAGATTCAAGGTCATTTTAAATTGGTTTTACAGGATTAAATATTTTCAGAATTTATATTTTCTGATTTTGTTACAATCAGAAAATAACAGTAGATACACAGTAGATAATGTTAGAAGAAAATATTGTAATTTGCTAATGGTGGGGCATGTGTTACTATAATGATTTACATATTTTATTTTGGAGATTTTCCTGGATTTGTCTATAATTAATAAAGCTTTAGAGGTCCTCTTTGCTTTTACCAGTTGCTTAATGAGAAATAACAATGCAAATAAGAGACTGCTTTTCCCTATGAGCACATTTGTTCCCAGTTTTGCTGCCAGCCTATACTTGTACACAGCTGAGATATGTGATGGATGCTGTTCTCTATGTCAGTACAACTCTTCTGCAGTTCTTTCAGCACAAGAGTCCTGCTTTATGCTCTCCCACCTCTACTCCAAGCCAACAAGAAACAAAGGGCAGCCCAGCAGAGCAGGCACTGATAACCAAGCAGAGTTACACTGATGTTATTTATTTCAATCCCAGAGCTCCTTCTTGTGACTATGCACCGTGCTAACCTACCTATAAGACCCAATGTACTTTGTCTTCTTAAGAACAAATCAGCGTCTTAAAAGAAAAATTAAGTTCTACAGCAATTAGAGAAATAAATTTAAAGATGTTGAAAAAGCAGAGAGTGGGCAACAGATTTTCTCTTAATCAATAAATGTACAAGTAAGTGATTATATCTCAAATGCAATGTAGCTGACTGCTGTATCATCTCAGTAAAGCTCCTCTGTCTTAGTCCAAGCTATTCTTTCTGTTTGTCCCTGCAATGATGATATAATCCTAGTAGAGCTTTACAGAGCAGTGCAGGGGATTTACTTGTAAATCTTTGATTCATTTCAGGAGATGATGCGTGGCTTTGAAATCCCTTTGGCTAGTACCAATGTGTTGCCATGCAGATTACTGTGATGCCATGAACTCAACATTATGAGATTTCTGTGCTAAAGCTATAACTAAGAGGGAAATTTGGCTTATTGGGCAGCACAGCACACTCATTTGCTATCCAAAGCAAAAATATGTGATCATTGCTGTCTGGTAGATGTGCTGGAGGAGAGATGGCATTTCTTCCATCTGGCATACCTCTCCGTGTAGCAAAAACCTGTCACAAACTGGAGTTTTGGCTGTGACAGGCCACCTGAGCCGTGGCATCCCTCAGTCAGTAGGTGAGTGTCATGCGAACGTTCCTACCCTGAGCAGTTTGCAAGACACCACAAAATGCCAAAGTCTGTGACCTCATTTGTCTGAGTCATTTCCAGCCACTTGTGTGCTCCTGCCCACAGTGTCCTTAAAGGTTATTAATAATGGGCTTGATTTAAACTGATTACTATGAAATTAGAAGTGTCTCTAGGTATGTTAAAAGAAAATAATGAAAAAAGACACTTAAACATGAACTTAAAGTTCACTTTAAAGTTCACCCCTTTCAAAAGTGTAACATAATACTTGTTTTGACATGTTTTCAGAAAGCATTTCAGTAAATTTCATTACAAAATGTCATGATTTAATTTTACTAACTGATGCAAAGCAATGTATCACCTATGCTAAAAAAACCCTTCTCTCATCCTGTCCTCAGTGTACATGAACATACTATTCTGTTCTATCTTAACATGTAATTCAAGTCATCTTCATTTTATTGTGTCTGCTGCTTTTTGAAGCATACAAACCTCTTGCTTCAATCTCTCGGATGCATGAATCCACCACCATCGGCCTCTGGGTATTGTGGGCTTTCACCAGTGTGGTCAGATCACAGCAGTAGACTCGCTTTATCCTCTTGAGGTCAGGCTGGCAGTCGTTGGGCACGTACTTGGAGCACTGCTTATGTACATTCAACCCACAGTCTGTAAACAAAGTTAGCCAGGTTCATTACTTAATACTAATGCCGAGAGGTTTTGTCTCACAATTTGTTTCCTTAGAACAAGCAAGGGTCATAACTTTCCCATCAGTTGGCAATAGAAACTATCAGATGTTTCCATGCCACCCTTTACTGACTTTGCTGGCCTCTTGAGGTACAACATTGACAGGACTCGGTGGCAGCTCACTGTGCTGCAGAATTACCAAAGACGAGAAGGAGGAGCACAGAAACCTCCTGTAAAAAGCTTTTGCTGGGCAAAGTGAACTCCAGCATGGCTCATAAAAAAGCTATAAAAGCTCTGAGTGTTCCTCACACCCTGACCTGTTGGGGACAGCTGCTGCCAATTCTGGGTCAGTTCACTGCTGGACACTTGGTTCTAGGTGTTGCAGTTGAAAGTGTGGGACTTAAGTTCAGTGTGTTTCAGTTTTACCTTTTATAAAATTAGCCTATCAATGACGGTGTCCTTCTGGCCAGCTTGTGGCTTAGACTCAAGGGGACTCAGGTGGGACTTAAGACCCACCTGAGCACTGAAACTCTGCCAGCGCTGTGAGCGAGTGTGCCTCCCCTCCCCTCCTGAATCCCTGCAGCTCAGCATTTTGGCTTGTTTTGCTCATCAGTTACGGCCAAACTGTCACCTGACTGTCACTTCACTGGTGACTAAAGTGACCCCTCTGTTTAGTCTGTGCGACAGCATATAAAACGCTGTGAAAGGCATGATGTAAATGAGAGTGATTCATATTACAAATTGTTCTTGGTGTCTTATTCCAGAGTCAACTACTGGTTGCACTGGTGGGTTTCTATTAACTTAACCATCTCTGCTTGATTTCCACAAATTTAATTTTCCAAATAGAATTAAATGCTCAGCAAAATGAATTTATAAGCCTCAATAAAGCAAACACCACCACTGTGAGTTACATTATCTCACAGAAATGTGGTTCCTGTTTCAACGCTTTCCCAGTCATACCTATCACTCAGTACATTTTGGGCTAACTTAACATGTCTAGTATCATCACTACCAAGTTGCTTACTGTTTTTCTTGCTGATTTACTGCCCAAGCTATTCAAAATGTAAATGTGCCTCTACTACTTGCAACACATTTTAGTATTATTCTCGATAAAATATTAATCGAGCAAAATCGGATCTCACTACAAACACACCTAAACATTTAATGGAACTGGTGTTCTTTTGTGTGTTTCCTCATACAGTTGTCACTGCATAATATATTACTGTGCAAAATCCAAACAAATGTGAGCAGCTGCAGTCAGGATCCTCCTTGTACTGTTTTCAGTGCTGTTCTCCAAGCATGTGAAGTTAAGTCCAAATGCATCTGACTACTTAGATGTTAAATGTTGATAATTTAATGAGGGAGAGTATTATGTTTCATACCAGATAAATAAGCCTTTTCATAAGCTTAATATTTTATGTGTGTGAACAAACAGCTCTATGTGTTAGTGATGGTCAGTTTTTGCACGCTTGTGTTTAAGATCAAACAGCTCGAAAAGCAAACTATTATTCATTTTCCTTTTTTTTTTTTTAATGTCCTTTCATATTCTTTCTGTTACCATTATCCATCTACAGGCAGAAAAGACATAGCAGTAGCTGAAGATGCACTTATTGAAACTTTGCATTTCTGAAAGGTATTTTCATCCTTCAAGCCACTGTTTAAATTTTGTGTAACAATCACTTCCTCCAGCCTTGAAAGGCAGAGGTCAGGGCAAGTGTGTTTGGTGCCAATCCAAGCTCAGGAACACCCAGGGGTCAGGGCAGGGAGAGGTAAGGCAGAAGCATATTACGGAATTGTTTGGGTTGGAAGGGACCTTAAAGATTATATTCACTTGAGACATGGAAGGGATTGAAGGTCTGTAGAAAGAAACTCCATTTGCAATACACCAAATACAATTTCACTTGCTGAATCCAAAAGATCACGATGCAATGATTATTGCATTTTTGCAATATGATTATTTTTCATAAGAGAACAAATTTAAAATAATTAAAATGCTATTAAAAAGCTAATAGAATTATAGAGGCATCAGAAAATGAATCCTTCTGAGAAAATGAAGGTCATATTTTTTGCTTTCCCTCATGGTCATTATTTAAGGCTTGCAGCATCACATGGTATTTTTATAGGAAACAGGTGACAATCTTTTTGCAGACAAGGGCACTTTTCGACAGTTGGTGGCAAAAAAGATGAGCTATGAAGCCTAGTTGCTGGCTGCCTCTGCCATTTCCAGAGCTGGTTTCTTAAGACATAAAAACATTCAGGTGAAAACATAATGACACCATAAAGAACAATTCTTAATGTATACACCAAGGCACATGCATTACCAAGGCACTACTGAATGGATGTCACTTTCAGCAAAGAAGGGCTGATGGATTCATTCCCAAACCAGCCAATGTGGTAAAACAAACAGGGCAAAACTTTTAAATGCTGTGTTTGGAAAACTAGGGTTAATTTTCCAAAAGAAAGCACATTTAGGCTTTCTTCCCAGTACCATTTATGCATTTGTGTAAACTCAGGCTGCCCAGTACAGTATGTGAGAGAGCTATTGTCCCGTTTCTGTTAGTTCTTCACGTGTGAAAGGCGAGATGCTCTTTACCCACCCTACCAGAGACATGCCTTTTCTAACAGCAGGCCTGGACTGTGGATGCTGCATACATATGATTTCTGTTTAAAACCTGGTGCCTGTACCAGTCTGTGCTTTGTGGGACAAGGGAAAACGACAGGGCTGTAATTGGCAATGCAGGACTTCTTGCCACGTTTTGCAAAGTGACCCCTACTCCTCCCTCCTGCAGGGCATGCAGGCTGGGGTGGGGAGGGATGGACGCCTGAGTGCTTCATGAGAAAGACCGAAAATGTTTGCGGGCTACCTGAACACCTCACTCCCTGAGCGATGAGACCCCACATGAAGTTGGCACAGTATTCACACCAGTGTGGACCTCGAAATGTGTGGACCTGCAATACAAATGGGGGGAGGGGGGAAGAAATGGGGTCATTTGGAGGCAGATGGTCTGACAGATGGAACAACTAAACTGGATAAACAACAGAAGACTCAGTAGGAGTAAATCGTTAGCACACAGTGCCCACATCTTTCCAAAGTCTAGATGAAATAAACCATGGGAACAGAAATTTGCTTTGATCTCAAAGTTTATCTTTCAATAGGCTTAACATAACAGAGAACTGGGCTGTGTATGACACTAACAACAAATAATTTTTGCTAGCTGACATTTCAGCGCTAGTAGAGGGGAGGAAACCATGTTCACTAATCAGAGGAGAAAAAAGTAAAACTAATAATCCAATGAACTGTAGCCAGTGCTTTTATTTGACTAGGTCAAACTAATCAGGCATTTTTCTGAGATTCAAACATTCTTCAAGAGATCATTTGAAAGTGACAGAAAATCCCCACAAATGCACCCTTTTTGATTTCCCACAAAGCCATGTACCCACAGATCCAGTGCAAAACCAATGTGCTAAGAGCACCACGCAGGTTTCAGCGCACTCTGATGATGCTGTTACCTGTGCATGTACATGCAATGACACTTACCAAACCTCAAGGCGACTGTTATAAGCTTGTTTCAGGGATGATAAGGAATGATTTTGCACTCATTCCAGGCAGTAGTTGGGTAAAGATCTGATTTTGCATATCGGAATCCGTCAGTGATATAAGCAAACTATACCCTTCCCCACTGCAGTAGGTAAATTGGACTCGCATAGGCAAAAGATGTCTCAGGGCCCTTTCTCAGTACAGCAAATGTCATTTTGCTGCAGTCCACACGTCAGTAAATACAGAGGAATAAAGTGGCCTGGGTGCTGAGAGAACACACTGGCTCCTAAGCCATGTTTTGCACACAATTGCTGCTTCCTCAAGTGCATTTACAACGGCTACAGTGGAAAAGCTTTTTGTTTAAGATGTGTGTTCTGGTAAAGTAAGCATTTCATTTTCATTGAAAAGAAGAATAAATAGTGAGGTCTATGCCTGTGTGAATGGACATGGTATGAGCTAGTTCTGGCCAGAGACTTAATTGAGGTTAGCAAAACATAAATCATACACACTCGGGCTGCTAATGCTTCCTTTTCCTTCTGACGTGTTTGTGTTTACCGATGGGGCAGATTGCTGACAGGCCGCTTCCGCCCTGTGGGATGGGGAAAGTTGCTCTTGACTTTTCATAGAGTAAAAAATGGCTGTTGCCCTTTTCAAATAAACTTTGTAAAGTTTTAAGGCAAGCGTTTGGCTTGCTAATGTTTTAGCCCCATTTGTCTGCAGGATCACACGTAAACAAGTCTGTACTCTCGAGTGGGAAGATGGAGTACTGTGATTTTAGTACAGAACACTCTTTCTCATTTAGTGATAAAATTGTTACATTTTTACTTTAAAGAGCCTGACCACAAATTACTCCCGACTAATTACCCACAGACAATTCTTCCTCCCTTTTGATAGTAAAGGGTCTCATCTGGAAAATCTGACTGGATCAAATTTTCTAAAATGTTGTTTTACCTCTCAGTAAAACGTGTATCTCTGGGAAACAACACCTTGCAATAAAGTTAGAGATATATCACATATACACATACACTTCTTGCTCATTTAATATTTTATTTTATTTTATTTTGTTTTATTTTAAATGGGGAGTACCACAAAATTTCAGGCAAGGCTTTTAGTGGCAGCACTTAACACCAGCTGATGACCTGAGTTTCAGGCATATGTTTTATGTGACCTTCAGTGGATACAAAACTACAGACAAAATTAATTATGCCTGCATCTTTACCATTTTTAGACTGATAACCACATAATTAGTAGGTCTGCACCTGCATTTAATTGTGGGTGAAAATCATCCGCTATGGGAAGACAGCTATTTACATCTTGTGCTTTGCAGTGGTTTACAAAAGCTAACCTTGCGAGAAGTGGCTGTAAAAGCTCACTCGGTATTTTTAAAACTGCACCATTTCCATTCTGCACGAAGTACATCTCAGTTGCTAGGATATATGGGGCCGACTTGCTCACTTTACATAAAGCTTATTTCAGCTGATCTCACTGTAGCATATTTAGAAAAATGGTAGCTGATTATTCCTTGATCTCTCCTGTCATTAACGGCAAATAGTCCTCAGTGATCACTGAGAGCTCCATCCGAGAAGTGCTGACCACGCACCCGGCCCTTGTTTTCTTCAGCTTGGTGGCCCTCAAAGGTCTAGCTCTAATTTATGCATTCACTTTAATTTTTCACGGCTCTGCATTTTAGCTCAAATGGCAAGTTCCCAACTGAAATACTCTGAGAAAAGCTAGTCTTGCAGATTTCTGGTTAGGCTGGACAGGAAATACTCACTACCTCCAATTGAAAAAGGAAGGCCTTTAGAAGATTCTAGATGAAGGTGCAAAAATCTCCTAAGATACAGTTTTGAACTAAGTCTTTTATTCTTGTCTTGCCATTAATTAAAAAAAAAAATAGTGAAGGAAATCTGCCCTTGTGAACACAACACTTGAACTCAGCTCAAAGCTTGCATACATCACTTTCAAGTGGTAAATGGGAATTTTGCTGGCAAGATTGATCTCATCTCTGTTTTAAACAAGGAGAGGTAACAGCAGGTCTTAGAGTTTTGAGATGGGTTTTTAGTTTTTGCCCCACCATTTGTAATTGCATCATTACAAATGGACTGGGCTTAGATTTTTGGAAAAATGACCAAGATCTATTTATTGTCCCCATCCCATTCTGTAGTCTCAGGAGACCTCTCTGTGTATACACAGCATAGCCTTGGGCTCATTTTGCTACATTCTACAAACAATCCCAACTTATAACAATAATTTACAGGGAAGTATTTCTTCATAAGAAAGACAAAAGTGGGACATTTCAGACTATACACTGCTTGTTCAATCTTTTATTTTATTTCCATATCAACTAACTCCTTCTAACTTCTTCACTCTGTTTCATTTCCAGCTCTGCGTTCAACAAAAAATTGTTTCTTACATTCATCCTCTTTTCTCTGCTAGCCACCCCTGGGTTGTCACCCATATTCCCCTTTGTGTCTGTTCCTATTGCCTTCCCATGGTCTTTCTTACCTTCGCCCTTCAGTCCTCCCATGTCCCTGTTTCCAAATGGAAGAGCTCCCCCCATGGGCACTGTCTATCTCAGTAACTTTGAGTTTGTACCTGGAGTTTTACATGAACTGTCTTCAAAGAGGGAGAAACTAAGACCAAAGTGAAGGAGTTCCAGGGCAGTGACAAGACAAAATAACCCCATTAGCAATATTACAGAAGCAACCTAAAAATTACCTTGGATTGAAATGCATGTTTTAATAGGAATTATATGGTGCTGCTTCTGAGATTATTTTGTTGTTTATTTGACTGTGTTTGAAGACTTTTCTATTTGTAGCCAAAGAAAATGAGAGATTTTTTCAGACTTTCACCTGAGTCCTGTGGACTCTGCTGAAATGGAGCTGCTTGCAGGGAAGACAAGCTGGCTCCGCTGTTATTTTTGTTCAAATACACACACATAATCTTCATGATGCCTGTAAAAAATGCCTCCCCCAAACCCTTTTCTCTCCCAGAAGCAGTGTTTGTCTGCAGTGATTAACACAAGGGGAAATTTATCCCACAGCCTCCTTTCTCCCAGCAGAGCTTCTGACTTGCAAGTAATCAGCTGCCTTTGCTCCAGTAGTAAATCCTGCTGTGGGGTTTGACCAAGTTACTGTGGCAAACAGGAGCAATACTGGGGTAAAAACACATTATTCAGTTTTATTTGCTCACTTAAAGCAGCACGGAGGCCCTGTCACGAATTCCTAACCTAGAACAAAACATGTCGAGCATCTCCACACTCCACACTGCTGCCCTTGGGCACAAGCCTGACCTTGTCACTGAAGTTGGTGGGTAAAGCACATGCCAAAGTCTGCTGGATCCAAACCGTGCCGAGATGCAAGACGACTTTGCAATTCAGCTAAGCTGAAACCCACATAGTTACAGAAATACCTCTGTGTTTTTCTAAACAGGGCTTCAGAGATTTATTCTCCTTCCTGAATTACGGTATGTCTACACTGGCTTATGCAAAGTTGTCCCGCCAGACAGACGCCAGCTCCAAATCTAAATCCATGTGACTGTGTGCTCAGGATGAACCTAGGTTAACAAATCAGGCTGAATCCTAAATCTTTTTTCTGTTTGTTTGCCCTGAGCGCCTTGAAGTTTGGAAGAGAGTCCGAATGAGAAAGCAGGGATGCTTAGAACGGCATAACCTGGTGCCCTCACTCTCCAAACTCCAGCGCTCCTTTTTAATTTCTAAATCGGTTTGGAAAGGCTGGAGGGAGATCCTAGTAGATCTTATAAGAACTTTGGTGTACGGTTGACAAAAGTCTCATCAGTTTCACTACAATTGTGGCCATCTTTAAGATTTTTTATGCCCCTTAGGGCATGAAAAGAACTAAAGAGTTTCTGTTTGTTCATGAAGAACAGCCTATGACAAGATTCTGATGAACACTGTGATATATAATCTTTGTCCCTATGAACTGAAATGAATGATACAATACATGTCAGTATTCACCTAAAAACCCGGAAGACAACTCTTTGAATGTCTGCAAAACAGCATTCTCCTTCAGAAAAATCCCAGATTGTCATAACTTGAATGTTGTCAAAAGCCATTAAGAATTGTGCTCCAAAACCCATAGAGCCATTCTTTCTCTTTTAAATAATTTCTTAACATGTTTCATAATTAATATGAGAATGTACTAAAGATAGACTTGAATTTAGCTCTCTTTTAAATTCAAACATTCTAATCTAAGCATTCTATCCACATTTTTTGTTCAGCAGCTAGACATGTCTTAATATATTTCTTTGGAAAACTAACTGTATTTGCATAGTGAATATGTTTGTTTATTAAGTAAACGTAACACTTTTACTGACCTTTCTTTATGGACAACATAGTTTTTTAATGTTTCTTCTCCAAGTTTTTTATTTCCTTTACTAGGATAAAACAATTTTCTGCTGTCAAGCTTTTAAATACATACATATTTTAATCATGTGATTTTCCAGTTAAAACTATGACTCTTCTGAAACAGAAAGGAATAGAGGCTGTACAACAGCTAGATTGTGCAAACGCAAAGTTAACTGGGCACATTTCCAATTATAAATCAAAGCCAAAACAAGGGGAATTTTGAAGAGGAAAGAATGCATGGGTCAAAGAGGAAAAAAGTCTCAGTCATGAGAAAATATTTTCTTGTTAAACTAAAATAGTTTTGATATTAAAATGATAGTGAGGGCAAAATCCAGAAAGAATGAAAGATGTTTTAATCAAGCAAGAAAACACAGAGTATTTCCCCTATATCCTTCCATGCAGATCAGTGAGATAAATATTGACTTTTCTGTAGACTGGCTCAAGGAGGAGGAATGAGAAGAGGGACGCTATTATTTGCTTTGCTCACTAATATTAAATTATTGATCTACCAACTGCAGCAGAAGCATTACAGAGGAGAGCAATGTCTGCATGGAAGAATATACAGAAAAACAAGAAGTAGGTTTCCTTGTTTGCTAAACCAGGAAATCAGTGAAATCATTTTCATCAGTCCCTCTTTTTTGACAGGCCTGAGATAAGTATCAGAAAATTCTCTTTCTGCTAATGAGTTGAAATACTCTGACAGTAACCCAGATCAGCATCCTCAAGGAGCATTAAGCAAACTGAGTTTTCAAAGCTGAGATGCATTCCTTACTTGTTGTGTTACTGCTCTTATTCCCTCTATATCCATCCTGATAACCATCAAATCACAAGTTGACAACATTAGATACGGTAACTGGCTGGCATACTCTGGAACGAGCACTGTCCTTTTGGCAAAACATTTCAGCCCAAGCTGCCTGGAAGGTCCGTTTCCAAAGCTGAGTCACTTCCCTTATCCAGCATGCCAGAGAGAGCACTTGGGAAAAAACTGAAAATCTGACTTTGTATGCATAAGACAGCAATAAGATGATCCATTTAAACATCCCTGGGTTTGTCCAGCTATTTGCTTCAGTTTGACAAGCAAGTACAAGCTTAGGTCCTATGGCTCAGTGGGACTCTAAGAGCATTTCCTTAGCATATGGTGCTGGAACAAAAGCTAGGAGACAAAAAGCTAGGAGACACCGCTGCACTCTGCTGTATTGTCGGCGAGCACCGGAGCGCTCTCAACTTCTTTAAAGCAGAAAGGGTATGAAATGTTTGCTGTGGCTATGCTAGTGCTAGTGGCTTCTGATAATAGCTGAATTTTGAAAAGGGGCCTTTTTACCTTTTGAAAACGGATACACTTTAAGTTAAAGACAATCAATATGAAGTACCTTTTTTTCTGAACAAAAAAAGAAAACTGAATCTGGGCAAAAAGAACTAGAAGAGCAATTAAGTAGTCTAGCAAGTAGCAAAACCATTATTTGGATTAAGTAGTTACATGAAAGCATATTAGGAATGCAGTCAGTGGAACTTAAAGTAGAAAGAAAAATGTCTTTTTTTTAACAGTTTTCTCAAAGCGAGTACAAATGGGTCCCTGAAAATCCACAGTCAAAGCAAAAAAATAAAACACAAGACATCAAAACAGAACTTTTCAGCAGAAAATAATAATAAGTCGTGCTTACCTTAAAATTGTGTGCTTTTTCATAGTTGAAATGGTTGTCATTTTGAGTTAAGGCTGCTCTTCTGACCAAGGAGGTGATCTGTGAATAGGCAAAGAGTTTCAGAGGTTGCCACAGAAGTGCCCCCTTGACTCCCACCTTCACCCCCAGGGCCACAGCCAGGAGCTCTTGGCGCTTCCTTCCTCGCTTCGACTTGTGAACCACGGCGCAGCTTTTCTCATTTTCCAGCCACAGATCCTCCGAGAACATCGTGCTCGGGTCCCAGATCTTTTCCCTGTCTTCCCCGGTGCCTGGCAGGCTCGTTGCTGTCAGTACGGCACAGTTTGTCCAACTGCTTCTGATGTTAGACAGCAGATTTGAAGCAGCTGCAGCCCATTCTGCTGAGACCTCTGGCATGTGACTCGAATGGGCCGGCTTGTGGGACGGAAGGAGCTTCTGCATCTGAATAAGTAACGGCCTGTGCCGTGCTATTTCTGAAGGCAGATGTGCGCCTGAAACAATAGCCTGAATTCATGCACTGAGCCCCCTCCCTCCCTAGGCAGTGGGATCCAGCGAGGTGCCGCCAAAATACCGGCCGGGGGCACAGCTTTATGGCTTCACGCCCAAACGCCTTTCAAGGGGAAGATTGCTGCTGCTCCGCAGCCTGTTAGAAATGAACAAACAAACAAAAAGCCCCGGAGAAGCCCACACAACTGAATCCGATGCTGCATCCAATTACACTCTGAGACTTAGAAGCCAGCAGCCTGCATGCCAGCAGATTAAGCCCTTAAAACCATGATGATTGTTTAATCTTACAGGGCTAAAAATCTCTCTTTTCTTTCATATCCTGTACAAGGGGAAAATCCAGCAGCACTCCAAGCACTTTGATGCCATGTTTTAAATCAGAACATTTTGTCAGAGCACACTTAGTAGTACAGAGCGATCTCACTGTCAGAGAAAGTTGGAAATTCAGCTGGGGGGGGG